>VDFB02393072.1:0-14081 GCA_007258455.2 Sequoia sempervirens | reverse complement strand
GCAATACATTAAATCACTAAAAAGTTCAAATCTGTGCTCTTTTAACAGTCACCTTTGAAGATGGCATGCCACTAAATCCTCATAAAGAACCATATTACATAAAACAATGTACCTTCTCAACATTTCAATTTACTTTGAAAGACACCTGCATCCATTTGCAAGCATTGAGATCAAAACACAATTAACATTAAAAGTGCATCTATAAGGTTCTTTTATTAACCAATAAAGCAACCTGTGTTAGTGCCAAGCAGCCTGAAACTGCTGATACACCCTTTATGGATTAAAATAATTTACATAATTCTATACTCAGCCCTTTTTACAATAGGCTGATGACAATATAACATCAATGATGCAACTAAACATCACTTTTAGGATACTGAACACGTGGAGAAAAGAAAGTCTTCACAAGAACCATTGGAACACATTATTATCAACAGGCAGCATGATATGTCCATAAAGAGAGATATGACTATCAATACATTTATAGAATTCAACCATATAGAATGCTCGCCAGTATAAATGCTAGTAAATTCATCATTCTGAAGGAATGGATTGTCCCTTATCAATGCTAATTTATCTATTCTACAAGTAGCAACTAGCAGAGATGTCAATAAAATTTAGAGAAGAATTCCATGCCCTCCTTTAAGAACACTGCATGTCTTGGCAGCATCTAATAATTTCATCAAGTCTCAACTCTAGGACCAGTGTACTTTCCACCTCTAACAAAAAAGTCATTCATACTATCTACCTCCAACCATGCATAACCTTGATCCTCAACAGTCTTTTCTGTCAAATTGCCTAGCAAGAAATGATAGGATTCTCATCAAATCAGATCATACACATGAACAGTAATGTCTATTAGTGCAAATAGGTTCTAGCTACATAAAAAAAACAATTTTCAAAGGAAAAAGTCGCAGTTTATGAGTCACACAGAAGGATAAGAGTCAAGTAGTATGAGTAACACACCAGGAAAACATGAATAAGGATAATCTCGATAATATGTGCAATGCCTGCCAGCTGTGTCAGAATAAGGTGGTGCAAGGACATCAAGTACTGCACAAGATGTCACTGCTGTAAAAGAATGTATGTTTCCTCCAGTCGTTGGATATAGTACAGATGGCCCACAGGGAGCAGTAACAACTGTGTCAACCTTCAACTTTGCTAATCTTGCTGCAACAAAGACACAAATAAATTTGCTTATGATTGGTCCTCTGAATAATATTGCAGAACCTAAAGAAAGCATATTGCAAAGCTAAGAAAAATATTGATGACAAATACTAAAAACAATCAGTTGGAATGGCTTACACTGTGATCTGTCAGTATTTCTCTGTAAATCCAAAGGGTCAACCCAATCATAGGCTTTCACATGCATCGACCCAAAAAGAAGCTTGCTCAAGACTATCATCCCAGGATGATCATGCAGTGGAATAACAGCTGATGTTGGCAAGCAAAATATACCTATCTACAAAAAACAATGAAAGTCGGCAATTTTCAATGCCAAAAAAGCCTGCAGTTTTAGAAATTTACATGCTAATTAATGATTCCAAACTTTCAATGAATGCAATGATAAATAAAAAGACTAGGTGAGACATCCCATGTGTCAAAATTTATCTACAGTATCTTCAGCAAGTGACCTGCCACCTTATTTATAAATTTATTGGTAACTACTTTCAGTTCTAATGAACATGATCCTAAAAAAGCAAACTAACATTATCATACCTCCCATATCCATTTAACCCAGACTCAGTGATTGATGATGGTGACTTGTTCCGGTTATAAACACCAGTCATTTCTATTGCATCAATAGAGTTAGAAAAACAATTGTCAATCTTGAGGGTGAAGCTGGCCATCCAAACCAAGGATCATTTGATACAAAAAATGAATCCATATACCACATACTGCTGTAAGTATGTCAATATCCACCAAGGATGCTAAAGATTTCAAGAGTCGCTGTCAAATGAACCCTCCTCTCTGCCCTTTGATTTGATTCCTTTGAATTTGACCCCTGCTCCTTTCTCCATATTTTCACCCTCCTGAGACTATCCCTCATCTCTCCCTTTCCCATCTTGCATTGAACCCTCAATCTTATGCCACCTTGTTCTCCCAAAATTTGGAGCAGTTTAGTTCTCTTTGGTCACAAGCAGAATAGTTGTATAGTGCATAGTTTGCGGACTCGGCAGACTCGCCGCGGACTCGGGAGTCCATAGGCCAGCCGAGTCGACTCGCCACAGACTCGGGAATCGAGTCTAGGAGAGTCCTGGGTCAGGACTCGGGAGTCCAACCTCAGGACTCGGAGAGTCCAGAGGTCAGACTCGGAAGTCCCAACTCGGGACTCTCCTGTGTGGCTGGGAGTCAAAAGGGGTTAAAAAGAGTCCTGAGGTTGGACTCGGGAGTCCCAACCCAAAACTCTCCTGTGTGGCTGGGAGTCAAAAGGGATTAAAAACCCATGTTTTTTTTAGCTTTTTCTTTCATTTTAACACTCAAGTTTGTGAAATAGAGGTCTGCAAATTGAATTGGGGTTGAAAGAAGCCAAGATTATAAGTAAACATTTATAATCTTATGATGTTATACATTGAAACTATGAGTATTTGATGACTGAATGATTAAATTTCAATTATTGAGTGTTTGATAATCAAATTAGGCTCTTATGTTCTCTAAATGCATTAATTTGTTCTTGTTTTTTTGTAAAACTACGGTTTTTTTTTTTGCCGAGTCCTAGCCGAGTCTTTTCCCGAGTCCGTGCCGAGTCCCGAATTCGAGTCATATTTTTGGGCTGCCGAGTCCGCGGCGAGTCCGAGTTTTCCAACTATGGTATAGTGTATAACAATCTCAATCATCCTAGCTTGCTACTCCCTGACATCAAACTATTTTTTATCCAACCTCACAGATCATGCATTTCATAAGGTTCAACACCTGCCCCCAAGTTCTAGCGAAGTTTACTTCCAGGGTTTCCTGGTGAATTTTCCTGGGTTTTTTGTGATTTTTGCAATGTGTACTTGGTGAGTTTGACAGGTTAACTCATGCCACATGCCATATGTGCCAAAAACGTGCCAAAAAACATCAAAAATGCAACATAAAGATTTAAAAACATGATTTTTTTCCTATTTACAAATTATGAAAATGTCACGCTCCTTCACCCTACTGGGGGTGTTGCCTCGAGACCCCCACGAGGGATGCTACCCCTTGAACCCACAAGGGGCGTTGCCCCCAATCCCCTGCCAAACTCATTTGCTACATCTTGTAGCTATATTTTGAATACAAATTTGTCTTTTCAAAAATTTAGGTATTTTTTAAGTTGCCAAGTTCGAGTCAAGTCTAAGTTTGTGAACTATGGTTTGCATAATTAAGAGTTGGCAAACCAAAAAAAATTGAATCGAAAATACTTAAAAGATTAAAGAATACAACACAAAATGTATCAAATGAGTCTATAAAATATTGGGGAAGTATTTTCTATTAAATTTGAATATAAATAGAGTACGAAATCACATCATTATGAGAATACAATAGCTAGCTAATATCTATTATGAATTTATGATAATTGTCTTTAAAAATTATCATCATAAATTGCATCTTTAGGCAAGTTACAAATTACAAAATTTTATAATTTCATCTTCCCCCTTCTAGCAAAAAATTAAGGAGAGGGTCTAATCCTCACACTCAACCCCTTCTAGTGAAAAATTAAGGAGAGGATCTAATCCTCACACTCAATTGTGAGTCTTCACTCCGCCTAGAAGGCTGCCTATTTGGCTCTGCCTTGCTACTAAATGGCAATGACTCCTCTGCACCATGTTGGACATCATCTACATTGATGCCATCCAATCCAATCTCTCCTTCTAATGCATCTAAATCCTACATAGCCTGCCTCTGTAAATCAGCAATCTCATCCTTTGTAAACAAGGAAGGCTCCTCATCCTACGTGGTTTAGTCACTATAAGAATCAATCTCATCCAAACCAATAAGCTTGTGAGACTTATCCTCATATTTTCTTGTGTAAAATCAATGGTTGTATTTCACAAAAACTAGGTCATTGAAGCTTTGTTGAGTCAACCTATCGCGCTTCTTCATGTTAATGGCATCAAACAAACTCTTGTTGCACTCACAACTAGAAGCACTACCTGGTTCAGACAAAATTTAGAAGGCAAACTTTTGAAGATTTGGGTTATTTCCGCCCCAATCTTCCCACCAAGAAATTGCAAATCAGATATTCAAAAGTTTGTAAGCAATCAATATTTTGTTAATAACTATAATTTGTAACTTGTGAGATATTAAAGACTCTAATTTTTGTTACCAAGTGTTTGGGTGGATCTCCCTCAAATAGCTAGTGGTAAAGAAAAGAGCCTCCAGATAGCTTGCTTGTAATTCTACAGCTTGAAAATAATGAGGTCTCTCACATCAACCTTGGGTTTCATCCTCTCAATGCATGCTGAGAGGCCCTTCATAACCTCCATATTAGCATTTATGAAGCTATTGGAGAAGAAAAACTTGGAGTCAAGGTAGTAACCTGTTGCAAGAATGGGTTGATGTCATAGTTACAAGACTCGCTTGGACTCCCCAAGACTTGGCAAGTCCTGAGGCAGTTGACACCAATTGGGACCTTGTGACCTGAATACCCAACGAGTCCCAAATGTAATATTCAAGTGCGGCAATCAAAATTAAAAACAAAAAACAAAAAAAGCATAAATATTTGAAATAAAAACGCTTAAAATGTCATTTTAAGTACTTTCATTTCATTTTTGGGACCCGAATATCTGACGATTCCCAAACGTAAGACTCAAGTTTGACAGGCAAAATTAAAAACAAAAGAAAAAAACAAAAACAAAAACATAAAAATTTAAAACAAAAACACTTAAAATGTCTCACACCCTAAAAGCACATTCCTTTGATTTTCAAGCATGAGGAGGAAAAAATAGTTTTTGAGCACAAAATACATGACATTGAAGAAAACACTAGCACACAGGCTAAGCAAGAAACAGTGATTGAAAGCCATTTGAGTAGGCTTATAGCAGCCCTTGGTGCATCTAAAGGAGCCTACGGAGGATTTGGAAGAACCCATCATCATTTTGGTGCAGCCTACCATTGATTTGGAGCAAATTTGAAAAGGTAATCTTTTTTAATTTTCTTTATGTTCCAACATTTTTTTCACTTTAGATTAATAGAAAAAAGAACAAACCCTAGCTGTTTTTTGTATTTTTAAAAAATTTAAAAACTACAAACCCTAACTAATTTTAGTTTTTTCTGATTTTTTATTCTAATTTGATTAAAAACTGTAAATGATAATCTATTTCCCATTTATATCTTATTGCAACATACTTTACATTTATAAATTGTTTTAATTGCAATGTTGACCCTAGTTAGAAAGGATCTTTATTGGAAGCATGCCATCCCTAAGACAAAGAAAGGAGAGATAACCCGTGTTCATTGCAAAACAAAAATGCTTAGGGAGGCATTAACCAATTAGAGTATAACCTTGCACAGATACCATGTCAAGATGCTAAACCATGCCCGACAACGCCTTCTAAAGTTATACACAAAGTACAGAGCCAATCAAAGACCTTTGAAGAACAAAAAGAATTAAAAAATAGGCAAAGAAAAGAAATGGAAACCATTAATAGAAACTCTTTTTCCATTCCTCTATTTCCTAGATCTTCGAGTAGTGGTAGCGGTAGTGTTAGCAATGGGCGTAGATTTCGTGGATCTTCATTTAATTTAGATTCATATATTGCTCCACACACTTCTCCAAATGCTCAACCATCACTTGAGAGCATGGGTCGGAACAAGGATAAGCATGATGTAACATGAAAGTGCAATTAAAGACTTCTGGTTCTATTGCACCATTCCATTTCATACAACCAGGTTTTTTTGTTTTTGTTTTAAAATATATAGTTTGATTTCTTTATCTTTTGAATTTTTGCATTTAGGGGTATATAGAATTCAAAGTAAACTCTCAATTTTAGAATATGCTTATTTTGTTTATTTTATTTATTTTAGGCCTCCTTATTGGCAAAAGCATGATAGACGCCATTATTGTTTGTGGGATGGGTTTCACAACCCCTAATGATGAGGAGATAAAGGGCTCCATTTTGACTCAAAAGGTGGCTGGTGTGAAAGCCAGAATTGATGAGCAACATGACATATAGAAAAAGATAAGAAAAAAATTGCACCATCATGATTGAGAGTTGGAAAAATAGGGGAAAAAAACATTGTTGAATTTCCCTATTTCTTCTTGGAGTGATTATACTTCCTGAAATTCATTGATTTAGTAATTAATATTTCTAATTTTTACTTTATTGAATCACTAATTTTATTTCTTTCTCAAGTGGCACATCATTCTTTAAGTTCAATTGATGTCTTAATTGCCCGAGCTCACTACAACAATGATAACCTTTACAAGAAAATTAACATTTTTTGTGTTTCTTAAGACATTCAAAACCACACAAACCTTCATGGCACACACCATTTAATTAAAAAATTTGTAAATGAAAGATTGCAAATTTTTTTTAAAAATTTAATTAAAATGGTCAAGTCTGAGGCATGAGACTCGACGAGTCTGTCAAGTCTACCAAGTCTGCCGAGTCTCGGCGAGTACTCGGCAGCCGAGTCTCTAGGACTCATTTAGGGTCACCCGCCTCAGGACCCACGAGAACTCGCCGAGTTTGGGCGAGTCTTGTAACACTGATGTGTGCTCTATACTTGGGTGTTAAAACATGAGGGTCGACTTTTGTTTATAGGATTTATTTTATTTTTTCATAAATTTATTTAACTTTATTGTATCAGTCAGCCCAAATTTAATGGTGCAATTTGCGGGGCATGACATTTTCTTTGTTCATTTGCTTATTTTTGTTCACACTTATGTTGATGTTTCATGATAATTGTAGTTCATAGAGCCTTTAGTTTTTCTAAAATTCGTAGATGGGAAGAAGCCTACAATGGGCTACACATATGAGGGCATGGATAGAGTGAAAAAAAGTCATTAGATCCATTTATGTTGGGGTTGAGGATAAATATTGTCCCATATAAGACATCATTGATCAATGATGGCACCTTCAGCTTCACAAACCCTTACATGTAGCAAATTATTTCCTCAATCCAATATTTTACTTCCACCCAAATTTCAAGGCCGGTGAAGAGGTCTTGAGTGGGGCTCTACATAGTCATAGGCATAGAGCATATGGCACCCGATCCTCTACTTGGAGCACAAATAATCATTGGGATTGAGATCTTCAAACTTGCACGAGACCCCTTTGCATGAGAGATATGCAAGACAACTTGAACGACATTACAACCAGGTAAAAATCTATTAATGGAAACATCTTGAAGCTCAATTTTGACGCTAAAAAATTAAAACTTTTCCTTTTTTACGTTAATATTGAAGCTCAACATTAGACGATGAGATTGATTTTTTTCTTCTTCTCATTTTAGATGCATGGTGGGAAAAGTTTGACGCTAAGGTGCCAAATCTTCAAGGGATTGCAATTAATGTCTTGAGCTAACCATGCAACACTTCAAGATGTGAGCCCAATAAGAGTATGTTTGAGTACGTACACTCCAAGAAGCACAATAAGTTGTTAGTGCAAAGGTTGAATAATCTTGTTTATGTTGATTACAATCTTTGTCTCTGTCACAAATAAATATTGGCACTTATTTCTCTCTCGTCACTCTGAATGAGGTTGATCCACAATCAAATTGGATCACCAAGTTTGAGGATCCCATCTTCAATAATGAGGACCTTGCATAGGTTGATCAAGAGCATTGAGAGGCAGAGGCAGCAGCCATGACAAAGGAGGATAGAGCACCAGCAAACCCCTTGGAAACATTTGAAAATATTCGTAGTTTAAATAACTAATAGTGTTATTTCCTTTAGCTAAAATCTGCTTTTATACTCATGTGATTGATGTATACTTGTGTATGTGATCAAAGTAGCTTCTATTTGTTTAATTTATTGTGGCTTTAAAGTTTATTTATTAAAGGATGCATGAAATAAGTTTTAATTCCTTGAAAATTTTCATATTTCATGGTTTTTTCAATTTGTCAAGTCTTCGTTGAGTCTTGGTGTTGTGTCTGAGTCCAAGTCAAAAATTAGCTTGCCAAGTTCAAGGCAAGTCCAAGTTTTGTAACACTAGTTGATTGTCATGTCCCCGAAATCGCGACATTAAAGATAACAAAATATATATTAAGAAGGTTAACCATTTGATATAATTATAATTATTGAAAGACAATATTATAATTATGAATATTAAAATATAGATATAAAATATTATAATCACTATAATAAATATAAAATGTATGAAATTGTAAAGATATTATAAAATGCAATTTAAAATATCATCATAATTATAATCACCACAGATAACATTATTATAATGATCAAATATAAAATATAAATAATATATTATAATTATAATAATATAAAAGCTATGAATATAAAATAAGAAATAAATATATCAAAACAAGGAAACATTAATATATACACAATTATAGGAGTAATTAAATCACAATTAGAAAAAAGATTAGAAGGCCAACTCAGAATTAGGCAATACTTCTGGATGTAATTTCTATGCACGAGTGAGATGATCGATGGCAATAAGAGAAAACATTGACATTGCAGTGACCAATGTTTTTCAGGAATTCTTCTAGTGATGATATCACGTATCTCAAAAAAACCAAATCGATGCCATCTCAGAGATCATGTTCGGGAGATATTATTTTTTAGGCCCAATAACTATTGCAACATACATTCAATGGCCATTCCCTACTGTTGACCACTACCTTAGATAAGTGCTAAGCATGGACGATAAAGGAAATTGGTAATATTGAAGAATCATATCATCATTCAAAGGAGAGATTCAAACATTATTGGTGGTAGTCAATGACGGAAGTATAACCAATTTGTGGAGGCATCACAATTAGTGTTGAGTCAAACTAAAATATCATCGAGATTCTTTCTGCCCACCTCTAGAGTCACGGGATTAATCTGAGACCATCGAGCAAACTCTTACTACCGACGGCCGTCCATTTTGACCCCTGCAATGACTACATGAGAAACTAGGCATATGGAATCTAGAGTATTGGGCTTTGGTTTATTACCGCTTCCTATGAAGAGAAGGCATAGTATGAGACGGAATATACACAAGATTCTGAATAAGACAAAGCTTGGATATTTAAGAAATCGTCATTATTAGTTAATAAAACAAACTCTCATAAGGCATCGATTGATTAAGTTAGCATTGAACCAAGTCTCAAGGAAGCAATGATATTTACCAAAGGACGCAGCTACAAAAAGGAAGAAGACACATCTGTTATAAAAGATATAACCTTTAACAAAGTATAAATAAAGAGGGGGGAAGGAAACCATGGGAACAAAGGAATAGTTTTTGGGAATTAAATATATAATATATAAGAGACGTAGTACTCTTTGGAGCCTCGACCAGAAGGCAGGGATGCGTATATGCTGAACAACGGATCATTTAAACAATATATACATATATACTGATTTGATAATCAAGCCACTATTAGCCTTTGGAAGTGATCCTTAATAGGAGTGAGAGTTAAGCATGGAAATAAAGGAAACCAAGGCCAATCAGGGGGAGCATCGTGGGCAAAAGAAGGCACATAGAGAGATACAACCAATCAGGTGAAGTAATTCACTTAGCCATTAATATTTAGCAATCCTTAGTTTCAGAATTAGAATAGCACGGTCATAGGGGAAGCTCTGAGATATTTCGTTTTCTCAATCACTCAGGAAAGACAAGTAAAAGTTAACAATTTGGAGTGGGTCCCATTGCATCACGATTATGGGAATAGAACCTAGTTGTTTGAAGTATTAACTATGACTGCATTAGATTTGATTAGTATTGGATCTTTCATGTAATAGAATGCATTTAGATTTGACTAATGTTAGATCTTTTATAGAATACATTAGCATTGACCTCATACATCACGGATAGCATAGAATGTGATAAAAGATTGACATATATATATTAATATTGCCACATTTACTTCTACACTATGATACACTATCACGGTAGGCTCATTGGATTATATACTCATGTTAAATACTTACAAAGCATATTTGATGCAAACACAAATGAATCAATAATAACTGCATATTTTGTGATTGTATAAAGATTGCCTACTATGTGCTTGTGAACCTAGCACGAAGGGCGAATCATGAGTAAGTTGGTTTTCCTAAAAACCCCACCTAGGATTCCGCCCCACAAGCCCGAGACAAGGGTTAGGCCATGGAGGGGTGGGGGTCCTACCTAAGATTCTGCCCCACAAGCCCGAAGCAAGGGTTGGGCAATAGGAGGTGGTAGGCCTTAGGGTCCCACCTAAGATTCAGCCCCACAAGCCCAAAGCAAGGGTTGGGCAATAGGAGGTGGTAGGCCTTAAGCCACTTAATAGGACAAGTGTCTTCGGAGGTGTTTCCATGAGTGGAGTATGCAAGTACTAAGCCACTAGGCAAGAAGGATTGTGATGGACAATTCTCTTGAGGTTTATATGAGGGCTTCAGGGCGGATCCACCTATGGCACTCCTCTTATCTCTTCATTATTGCTTTATAATTATGTTGATATTTTGGATATCTAGATATTAATGCTAACAAATATGTTGTTAATATGGTGAATACAAGGTTCAAATCTAAGGTTATTGAATTAGGAGAATGTTCATTTGGAAAGAAGAAACCCTAAACCTAATCAACAAGCAAATTCTAGGGCAAGATAGGCAAGGGACATTACATTGATGAAGTTGATTGTTCCACCTTACATTAATGATCTTCCAAATGGAATCAAATCTATTTCTATACCCCCTATAATAGCTTTGGATGGTTTATTTGGCCCTATCCATGGTCTCATAAATATATGCCATTGGGTTTTGCTCCCCATCCACCAAGCGCAAAACCCTCACCAAAGACTTTCACACCTACAAAGTACAAACAAATTAAATTTACAAATTTGCAACTTACAATTAAAGTAAATTCTTTTAAAATTTGAAATTAAAGAATTTAAATTGAAGTTTGATGTTAACTTGACAATACTTGCAGCTCTCTTTACAAAGGCATCATCAAAAGTTGTCTTTGTGATCTCTCCATCAGTATTTTTTTAATATGTTGTGTGTAGCCTTGCTTGACTCACAAACATTTTCTTCAAGAATGTCAATGAATTACAACTATTTTGCAATGTTAGCAACTTAGTTGTAAACCTTATGACACCTAATCACACAAGCTCTTTCCCATCAATGTGATCTCTCATCAAGTTGAGAACCTAAAGATGATTATAAATATATTTTTGTGATGCTCTTTGCATCTTCTACAACCGGTCTTGCCCAATCATTTTTGTCTACGTCCTCCAAAAGAAAGTCAAGGCAATGGGTTGCACAAAGGGTCCAAAAGAGTGATAGATGCCTCTCTTCAAGTATTCTCCCAACTGCCACATAAGCCATTATATTGTTAGTGACAACTTGCACCACATTCTATATGCCCACCTCTAAGACAATCTTCTCCAACATCAACTCAAAGTTTCTAAATTCTTTATTTTGTTTGAAGCATCCACTAAAATTCAAGAAAACTAGCTCATCATTTTAGACTGCCAAAAACTTGATGAGGGTGTAGTTCTTTCCATCTATCCATCCATCTAAAAACTTGTGCTTCTAACTTTCAACATGGCTTCTTTTGATCTTCTACAATTGTCTTTGCATTCGCAATAGCATCCTAGAGCAATCTCCTACTTAACTCTTTTGGAGAGGCTGCCTTATGCCCTTTCTCTACAACTATCAATGTTGTCACCAGCTACTTCCAATATAAGCTCTTTGCCATGTTGAAGTAAAGGTTATTGTAATATTGAAATTTTGAACATCTTATATATTTCCTTGTACACCTCCTTGCTCCACCCTATACCTTGCAACAAAAGTTGTGCTATAAGTATGTTTCTATGAGCAAAAAGCCCTCTAACTAGGCTTTGCTCGAGCTAGATGAAGTGAATGTGCCACATATACGTGGACCATGACCTGGAGTCCACATTACCTGACATATCTACCTTGGTTTTTGCTACCAAATCAAGATTAACAGCTACTATTATGGCTTCTTGTGCCCTCACTCTTTCAAATTCTTCTTGTAAATAGCTAAAACATATGTTAGTTATAGTTTAAATTAGTTATATCATATATTTGGTTAGTCAACGAGTGTAGTTATGACTCATTCATTGATTAAAGTAGTTTTGGGTAGTTGTCAACAATCGGAATTCCTTAGCAACCGTCTGCAAGTTTATATACTTGTTCTATAGTCAAGAAAAGGGAGCATGTTGTTGGAAAATGATTCCCTTCCCCATTTTTGTACAATAGCATCAAGGCATTGAATGAAAAGAGAACTATTATATCTTATAAATTACTATGTTATTCTCATGTGAATCAATTATGTATGTATAATTCAGTTTCATGTGCTTTAGTAATTGTATATTCGTAAAGAAGGTAAACATTTGGCATCATTGCTTTCAAAGAAGTCAAATTAAAATAACCATATAATGGGCGAGCTAGTTGAAGAACCTATAGAGTCCAATCAAAAAAGAGAAGACGATCTCACACAAGACCTAGTAAACCTATGGGATATATCGGAGAAAAAACATATACGAAAGGAAGAGGAATGGAGGCAAATCCCCTAAGAGAGCATTTGTGATAACTTGAGAGTAAACGAGGAAGTAGACATACTCTTCAATCATATGCAAATACTCCTTGCAAGAAATCTCTTAATACTTCAAGACCTGTGTGCCAATCAAGATCAAGAAGTACAAAAACAACAAATAAAGAAATGTTGTGACTTGTGAGTAGAAGCAAATAAGAGGAAGAAGAAAAAAATGTGGATACGCGTCAAATCTCCCAAAATTACTGCCCATGTACACAAACAAGAATCAAGACACCAACACCAAAAGCGGTCAAAGAACAAAACAAGAGGTGAGGCGATCCTTGAGGATCATAGACCAAAGAGAACGAACAAGAAAGCTAAGAGAAGTAGCCGAAGAAGGCATAACCATACAAATCCCAAGTCAAAGTTGGAGCATAAGTCAAAGTCGGAGCCCCAATCAGGAAAACAAAAACACTTCCATTAGAAGAAATTGTACAAGTGTAGAGTGGGAAGACATAGCAAGGCACTTACCACTACTTAACAAGATGTGGATTGATCTCTTCAACCAAGTAGAAAAACTAGTACAACAATAATCAGTAGATGAAGAAGAATGGGAGATAGAATCTAAAGACCCATTATCAAAACCTTATGAAAGTAACGTCTAAGGTATTGAAAGATTGTTGATTGAAGAAGAGAAAGAATTAGTAATTGAAGGATGCATGCCTAAAACTCTTAGGTTGAAGGTAAATAAAGAAGAACATGAAGGCAACTCAAGTGTGTGAAATGCTGAGATAGGACGAGTTGAGAATTCCCACATGGTTGAGAGTGCAAGAGAAAAACCAAAGCATCTAAATCAAAGCTCCGTAATAAGTCAGTTCCAAGCATTGAGGTTGCACCAAAACAAAAACATGGTGACTCCCCCATCAAGTCTTGATATCAAAAGGCAAAATCTGCCCCAAATCATAGGCAATGGGTTAAAGGACCCCGCAAGACATTATCAAACCTGTGAAACAATTTGAGCAGCAAACAACCAAGAAGATAGATCATATTGGCTACAATCCTTCCCAACAACCTGAAGAGGCATAGCTATTAACTAATACATAGAGGTTGACCCAGCTTCCAAAACTACTTGGGAAAAGCTAAAGAAAGATTTTGAAGAGGAATTCAAGTTACTACGAGATGATAAGAAATTGAAGTGGAGATTTATAATATAAAGCAAGGCAAACACGAGAACATCAAAGCCTATAATTGAAGGCTCAAAGAACTCCAAGTTAGAAAAAGAACCAGCCTATGGCCTTAAATAGAGATGGTCCATTGAAGGCCTCAATCCCTCACTACAGAAAAAGATGAAAGTAGTACCACCCTCTCCATATACAGAAGCAAACAATTGGGCCATGGACATAGAGAGTGAGGACAAAATGTCCTCTCATGGCAAGAAAAAAATAGAAGATGAAAGTCCAGATGATAGCA
>VDFB02393071.1:0-17525 GCA_007258455.2 Sequoia sempervirens | reverse complement strand
TGCTCCATGAACCTGCAAGATTGTAAAAAGAATGATGTTAGAGTTTTACTCCAAGCAATGATAAATTACATTATACTTCATGCCTACGCTACCAACAGGAATGTAATATACATTCAATCAGGCATTCACCAGATGATTAAGTAGCATAGGCTCCTTCAGAGAAATACAAAGTGAAAAATGATCATGAATTTGGGGTTCGACCTTTTTCATCCTAAGTCAACATGAGAGTAGATTTTAACTAAAGATTTTAATTTAATCATTATCTTTTATTTATCTCTCGTGGTCTATGATTTCCAAAGTCAAGAAAAGCCTAATTATTGCATGAGTCCGTGCACATTATCTAAGTCATTATTCCTTTCTAGGAAAAAATGATTACTTTGACTCACGCATATTTGCATGATTTTGCTTGGAGCTATCAATGTAATTAAATATTAATGTATGATTACATTAATATTTAAAATGAAATAAGGAGCGATTTTCCACATTTAGATATTAAAATAATCATACAATGGTTTATTTTTAATATTTAATGACTTAATCCTCTTTAGGGAAAATCATGCAAATGATGTAAATCAAATTGGAAGAATCAAGGATTGACAACTAAAGATTGATCATGTAAGGATGGAATTTCAGTTATCATGGGAAGATTGATAAAAGCAAGATGATTTTCGCATGCTTGGGCCCACTTTTTCGAGGATTTTCAGTGCAGTTTGAGTGCTCTATAGTTTAGTTATGAGTTGATAGCAATTGGAAACTGAGTTCACTCATTTTTGCATGAGTTTGGGCTATTTTTATCATGATTTTCTCTTCTGCTCGGGATTTTCCTTGGAGTTATCTTTTTCATACTAAAATTGACTTTCAGTTTCTTTTTCATATACTTCGTAGTGCACTCTCATTGTATATATTGGAAAAAGTTTATCTTTTTCCTCCAGTTCTTGTTTTTTAGCCTTTGCATTCTACAAAGTGAATTATCATGTAACTCAACTTTATTTACAGATTAATATAGTAGCAGGTTATTACAGGTTAATCAAGTTTTCATTAATTTAAAGAGCTTTCCTTTTACCTTTCAGTACACTAAAGTGTTTTCCTTCAAAATCTCAGGTGTCATGTTGTGTGAATGATTTGATAAGGAATCTATCATGTTTTAATTTCAGGAAACCTTTATTTTCCCATCTCATTCACATGTGGTTGTATGTAAGAAAGTTTTAGTTCCATAGGTTATATGTTGTGCATCTGACTTATTTTACTATTTTAGTTGTGAAAAAATTCTTTTCCTTCAAAGATGCTAATACAATCAAGCCTTCATATGAATTATTTATGTGGCTAAATTTTTTAGATTCAGTTGTGTGAATAGGATTATTGAAGAGTAATTACGAAACAAGTTGCATGAAGTATCGTCATTTAAGTGCATAGTCAGTACAAAAATTAGTTCTTGCATTCATTTCAGTACCTTCTTCCCTTTTCCCAACCAGTTTCATTGATTTAAACCGAAGAATAAATAGGAAGCTGACCTAGAATCCAGAGGTTCAATCTCATTATAGGTCACCCACAACTTGAGTTTGATCCAATGTTACACGATATTGTAGAGCTTTTTAGCCTTGCATGCAGGTGCAAATCCTTGTGATAACAATTTTTGGCACGCTCGGTGGGACTTTGAAGATCACTTAAGAGAAGAAATTCAAAGATACAAGCTACTATCATGGTATATACAACAACATATTTTTACCTTTCAGAGGTACAAATTTATACCTTGCGACTCCAAGCATATTTATTAGTTTCAACAAGACCCACTAATGGTATGTTTCAAACACAAGCTTTATTTCTGATTTCCAACTAGTTATATGAGTAAAGATGTCAGGTTTTTATAGTCAGCATGTATACCCACTTCTGTTTCATGAAAATATTGTCAACCAATCACCCTTTCAGCCATATCAGGCCAATCATGCTGCTAGTTTTATCCCAAACAACCATACAACATCAACATATTAGCATGCTCAACATGCTTACCTCCCACCCATCACTGCTCAGCCTTTAGATCAATATTCATATGTCCACAATCAGCTCCAAGAGGTTGATGATATGAAAAGTGACATGAATAATATGAAGGACATACTATTAGACATCGAAAAGAAGATAGAAGAGTTTAGGAGGAAACAAGAGCTTGATATGCAACAACAGGAATTAGATTATCAATCCTACCTTCATGAGTAGGAATTGGAGACACAAAGAAGACAAATTGAAGAAAAGCTCAAAAGGGAGTTAACAATAAAATAGGAGCAGATGAAGTTTTTGCTTGCTTAAACACAAAGGAATGAGGTCCAAGTAGCTCCTTATATTCCATATCAGCTTGTTCAGGAGGAGGTTTGCAATTTTAAGTTTCCATGTTTCAAGCAAAGTGAGTCTCTTAACCCTTTTAAAATCAAGGTTCCAAGTTTTAGAGATGTTTTAACAATACAAGAGCCTATGCTGGTACAACTTGAATTTGTTAATCCTCAAGACCAGCCACATGAGGAACCTATTTTCCTTCAAGAAATTCAAGAAATTCCTCAAGTTCCCTCTACTTCAATAGCTTAGTCCCTAAAGGAGCCCATGAACCCTCATTTTCAATCATATCAAGAGCCTGAACCAAATCATCAAGGTACTGAACAACCATGGCAGCCTTCTTGGACCAAGCATCCTAACTTCAAAATGCCAAATGTAGTTCAAGAGGCTCCTATTCCAAGTTTTAGAAATCCTCTTCTATTGCAAAGACAAGTATAGGTAACAAATCCAACTATGAGTCTTCATGAACAGTCATCTCAAGAGAGCCAACATACGCATGCATGTCCTGATACCATTTGCAAAGTAGACTTGCAACAGGAGGTGAACGAACATGATCAATTAGGACAACAAGTTGAGAAGCTTGAAAAAGGTATGAAAGGCGATGATTTCATGTTCTTATCTGATGAATTACCTTCCTTTATTGAGCAGGAAGATGTTAAACAATGTGATGAGTTGTTGGCTAAGGTCAACAAATGTGACAAGTTGGAAGCTGCTCATCTAATTCCAGAAGGTAATACAAATGATGATTGTGAAGAAGCCATATTTTGGAATGATCTTGAGTCCTTTGTTTTAAACTTAGATGACAATCAACATTAGGTTGAACATATTTTAAACAAGGAAATAGAGGTTGAATCTTAGGATTTAGCTGATTTTTTTGAGAAATTACCTAGATTTTTTAATGAAAATGAAGATGACACATGTTTACTAACATCAACATCTACCTTTGAGCAGCAGAGTGATGAAACTCATCTAAACCCAATTCAGGATCATGAATTAGATGAGAATATGTTTTTAGGAATCATAGAATTTTTTTACTCTAACATAGATAATAAGTTAATACTATATGAGCCAGCAGCATGTGATCAACCTATTCAGATCAAAGAGCTACACATTCCTTCATTTCATTTTTATGAACTAACTCTTGCAGATCAGATTAAATTGAGGCAACAAGAAGGAAGGAAGAAAATATTACACTGCAAGTGGAGCAGTCTAATTAGCAAGATGGAGTGCCAACAATTTATAAACATGAAGACAACAATAAGAGGCCAAGCTTTATCCTTTCAAAGGGGTGTCCAATCAGGTATTTATCATACAAAGAGTCTATAGAATTACAAGTCATGATTCTGCCAACGCATGTGATTGCAACTGTGAAGCAGTAGGTTAAGCTTAGCTATATGCCTCAAAATAACATCTTTGGTGGTCAGTCAAATGAGGAAGGCATTCCTTTTGAGATGTTTCAGACTTTTCTGCAACAGTTAATCAAACGTTTATCATTTACATATCTCTTTTTGATTAATCTTAAGGATTTGAAGCATCCTCTATTGTTAAGGAAGGGAAGCTATTTCTCACAGCTAGTAAATGGTCATGTCTGAGCACTAACACTATTGGTTAGTGTAGGGTAGGGTATATTTTCAGTTTTGCTTTCAATAAGTGCCTAGTGGCCCGTTTTGTTTTAGTATTGTTTTGCTTTCAATAAAGTGCAGTTGTTGCACATGGTTTTCTAGACCCTGTCTTCAACATAGTTACAGTATTTTCTTTCAGTTTGTGTGTTTTGAAGCTAAGTTATAGTTTTCTGAGTCAAAACAGAGCAAAAATGGACTCCATTCCCAATGGATAAGCTTATACTGGTCTATTGTGTATAGCAAGAAAACACTCCATAGAGGTCACCAATTTGTTACCTATTTTTTGACTTCGAGCTCAAACAAGTAGAGCTGAATTAAATTCATCATTGATAGGTACAAAAATTTCCAAATTTTTGCTGCTAAGTATTCATTGTTTATCATAAAGATCATATTACATTTTGATTACAGTCTTATTATGCAAGTATTTGAAACAAAAAATTGGATATTTGCATAATAATGCTTTTTATTCATTTTGTAAAAACTAAAATCTCGCACAAGCTGCGAGAGTAACTGAATTTGATTGTCTTAATCAAATGATGAATACAAAATAGGATGAACTACTACACTACTGAAGATAACATAAAAAAAGGAGAGAAGCAATTCATCATTGCCTATGATGATGAACCACTTTTGCTCGATGTCTTCAGTTGTTGCATCTTCAAGCTACAACAATCTTGATCCCACACTCCATGAACCTGCAAGATTGTAAAAATAATGATGTTAGAGTTTTACTCCAAGCAATGATAAATTACATTCTACTTCATTCCTACGCTACTGACAGGAATTTAATATACATTCAATCAGGCATTCACCAGATGATTGAGTAGTAGAGGCTCCTTCAGAGAAATACAAAGTGAAAAATGACCATGAATTTAGGGTTCGAGCTTTTTCATCCTAAGTCAACATGAGAGTAGATTTTAACTAATGATTTTAATTTAATCATTATCTTTTATTTATCTCCCGTGGTCTATGATTTCCAAAGTCAAGAAAAGCCTAATTATTGCATGAGTCCATGCACATTATCTAAGTCATTATTCCTTTCTAGGAAAAAACAATTACTTTGACTCATGCATATTTGCATGATTTTGCTTGGAGATATCAATTTAATTAAATATTAATGTATGATTACATTAATATTTAAAATGAAATAAGGAGGGCTTTTCCACGTTTAGATATTAAAATAATCATACAATGGTTTATTTTTAATATTTAATCACTTAATCCTCTTTAGATAAAATCATGCAAATGATGTAAATCGAAGTAGAAGAATCAGGGATTGACAACTAAAGATTGATCATGCATATAGAGATGGAGTTCCAGTTGCATGGGTGGATTGGAAAAATCAAGATGATTTTCACATGCTTGGGCCCACTTTTTCTCGATTTTCAATGCGCTTCAAAGTCTGGTTATGAGTTGATCGCTAGTCGCTTGGAAACCGAAGTTCACTCATTTTTGCATGAGTTTGGGCTATTTTTATCAGATTTTCTTTTCTCGGGATTTTCCTTGGATTTATCTTTTTCATACTGAAAATGACTTTCAATTTCTTTTTCATGCACTTTGAGTGCACTCTCATTGTATAATTGGAAAAAGTTTATCTTTTTCCTCTAGTTCTTGTTTTTCAACCTTTGCATTCTATAAAGTGAATTATCATGTAACTCAACTTTATTTACAGATTAATACAATAGCAGGTTATTACAGGTTAATCAAGTTTTCATTAATTTGCAGAGCTTTCCTTTTACCTTTCAGTACGCTAAAGTGTTTTCCTTCAAAATCTTAGGTGTCATGTTGTGTGAATGATTTGATAAGGAATCTATCATGTTTTAATTTCAGGAAACCTTTATTTTCCCGTCTCATTCACATGTGCTTGTATGCAAGCAAGTTTTAGTTCCACAGGTTATATGCTGTGCATTTGACTTATTTTACTATTTTAGTTGTGAAAACGTTCTTTTCCTTCAAAGATGGTAATACAGTCAAGCCTTCATATGAATTATTTATGTGGTTAAACTTTTCAGATTCAGTTGTGCGAATAGGATTATTGAAGAGTAATTGTGAAACAAGTTGCATGCAGTATCGTCATTTAAGTGCATAATCAGTACAAAAATTAGTTCTTGCATTCATTTTAATACCTTCTTCCCTTTTCCCAACCAGTTTCATTGATTTAAACCGAAGAATAAATAGGAAGCCGGCCTAGAATCCTGGAGGTTCAATCTCATTATAGGTCACCCACAACCCAGTTTGATCCAATGTTACAGGGGATTGTAGAGCTTTTTAGCCTTGCATGTGGGTGCAAACCCTATGATAACAAGCTATCTTATTGCTTCTATGTATTTCTAATTAAATGGATGAAACAAATGAATAAGTGGTTTAGAAAATTGGATATTTATGTAATCAAATAGTTGAAGTTAGGGTATAAGAAAGGAGGTTATATTTGAAGAGTACTTAGTTAACATGAAATGATTGCATTGCAAACTATCTCGTTTAATGGTAAATGCAATGTACAATGGAAAATATGTTATTGTATATTTTAGTTAAATGGATTGATTCTAAATGCTATCTTTGAACACGTGATTATTTCATATTGAATGCTCAATTAAATGTGTTGATTAAATGTAATTGCATATTGTAGATGGGATTTATTTAATGTAATGTTTTACAATTCTTGTCAGTTTAGCTTATGGGAATCAAGTAGCGTAGTCACGGACCTTAGAGGACTTAGGTTAGAATTTTTGTTAATGTTTCATTTATAATCATGTGATTATTACGATTTCAAAAAAAAATTGTTCCGTTTTAGGTGTTAGTATGTTGTGCTCTAGGGTTTCATGGTGGGGGTCTTACAATATATCCCAAGATGATGTTGGATTGATTGGATAAGATCAAGATTTTGAAGCTAGGCTTGGAATAAAATCTATTGGAATATTTTGATGTGACATTGAAGTGCAAGGTAGGTTCAATTGATATGGATTATTTGGATTGATGTTTGATAGAAGATAAAGCTTTATAAGGAACATCTTCTCATCAAAATTTTTCATGGGCTAGTGATTTGGATTTTTTTCTTACAAATGATTTGACCAATTTTATTTTTTGTTTTCCAAATGTTTATAGAGCTGCATAAGTTACAGGATATAGCTCAAGATTTATTCCTAAAGCAAGATGTAAGTATCTACTCCCAGTGTCTATCAATGTAGGGAATGATATGGGTGGATGAATGGATGGATGTATAATCTTGTGATGGATAAAGTATGCCTCTTTGGACAATGCCTCATGGCTCAGATAATGCTGGTTAGGATAGGATCAATGATAGTGACCCATCTCAAGATGTTTACCATAAGCAAGTGTGAAGTACATACCGAACCTTTTCCAAGATCAAGATAAGTTAGATTGGATGAAAATGGATTGGATAATGAAGGGTTCCTGGATTTATTATGGGTAAGATAGATGGAAGGCAAGATTTTTTATGGATGGGATGAGATGCTTCCACCTAAAATGGTGCACATAGATGCTTGATTCTACTTGTGATGCCCGTTTTCCAGGTTTTCATCATGAAACTTGTCCAAAGTGTCACCGAAGTGGGTTTCACTAGAGGACGACTGTTCTGTTGACTATTTTTTTAATTTTTATTTTAAAGTTTATGCTCATGTTGAACCACTTGGTGGTGCTGATATAGATGTTGTCATCATGATTAGGGTTAATTTCAAAGGATGTATTGATAACAAAGGGTTCTTGAAGGTCTTCATTAGGAATGGGTATTGGCTCAATATTTTCTTGATCTTCAAGTGAATTCATATCAAGTGTTGAGTTGAGGATTCCTTCTATATCTACAACCATGAGGTCAAAGGATGTCAATATGTCTTGGAAAGGACCATTACTAGACTTTGGTGAAATTTTTTGATCATTATTTGGAATAAATTCTTGAGTTATGTCATCTAACTCATTGGGTGATGTAGATACATCATCAACATGATCATTAACAAGTGGATCTTGAATTTTATCCTAAAAAATTGTAGTAGAAACCTTGTCGATGTCTTCAACCATGAGATTAAATGATAAGTTTTCTTGAAAGGGATCCTTGATGGATATTGTTGATGGGTTTGATCTGGATTAAAAAGTGACTCTTGATGTACATGTTGATTTGAACATTAGATGTGGTAGAAAAATCTTCAAGGTGCTCATTGATGGATAGATCTTGATCATTGTTTTCAACAATTGTGGTGGAGAGATTGTCGTGCTGCTATCATTAGTCGTTGAATCTTGGTCATTGTCCTCAATAGTTATTTTTTTATCAAGAAGGTCTTGGATGATATCTTTGAGTTTGATACAATTGGACGTGTCATGACCTTTTGTGCTATGGTATTCATAATAAGAATTATGATCATCCCATGGGAACTTGATGCTAGATTCACCTCCACTTAATGCTTCTAGAAGATTGATAAGTTTAGCATGGCCTAACGTGTTTAATACTGATTCAATTGGCTCCCCTAAAAGAGTGTATTCATTTTTGGTTGGTGATGGTGTTGCTATCTTGTGAAGCCTATTCTTCTTGAGATTGAGCTAGGTGTGATTCATCTTGGAGATGTGGTGATTGATCTTGTTCTGGTTGTAGGGATAGATCTTGTTGTTGATGTTTTTCTTCTTGATATCCCATGTCTTGATGTTGGAGATGTGGTTGTTGATTTTTTGGATACAAATCAATGCTTTGATGATTTCAAAAAAGAGTGTATCATTTTGGAGGTGGGACCATTTCTTGGTGATATGAATCAATGAATTTGGTAAGTATAACAATTTGATTTGGCACATTTTGATCTTGATTTTGATTTTGACACCCTTGATATAGTTGATTTGGTTGTTGGCCAAGCATATTTGGAATATACACTTGTGGTATTTGTATGGGATCATGTATAAAATGATTTTGGATAATGTTATGATTTGGGATGATGTTTAGATTTTGTATTATAGGTTGGCATTGAACATTGTTGTGGTTAGAAAACACATTGCTTTGATTTAGGTAAGCTTGATTTTGCATGGTGTTAGCTTGATTTGGATCAATATATGGAGTTGTCAACATATTGTTTGGATTTTGAACAACATTGGAGTGATTTACAAATGTATCTATCCA
This sequence comes from Sequoia sempervirens, assembly GCA_007258455.2. NCBI lineage: Eukaryota > Viridiplantae > Streptophyta > Pinopsida > Cupressales > Cupressaceae > Sequoia > Sequoia sempervirens. Next base: position 8,468 of record VDFB02393071.1, on the reverse strand, counting down.
ATATTTTACCAAGTGTTGATTTGGTATGTTCATGTTTAGTAAGTTTATATTTGGTATACTCACATTTGGCATGTATTGATTTGATGGATATTGTTGTTTTGTTGAAGAATCATGTATTAATCGTTGGGTTGATAGATTTGTAGGTTTTGAATTTGATTTAAATCTACCATAGGGAAACGTGTTCCAAAATTTAGATTCGGAAGACTTACACTTGTTGTAGCATTGAGGTTTGTAGGATATAATGATCCCATATGTGAATTCTATAAATGTGAGTTTTGATAATCAATTGGTATTGTAGGGCTTTGACATGTTGGTTGATTTAGATCACTCCTGATGTATGAATCAAGTTTAGATTCCATTTTTTTCTTATGTTCTGACCTTGTTGCAAAAGTGAACATCTAAGGTATTTTTTGGAACAATGATGTGAGTGGATGAGGAAAGGGGTGAATGATATGGGGAATGGAATTTCAAAACTTTTGGACAATACTTTTAGACAAAAGGTTTGATGGGTTTGATGTTTGGATAAAAGGTGCTAATGAACTTGTAAACCTAAAGGTAACTTGTGCCGAATTTAACTAAATGCATGGAAAGGATTCATTTCACATACAAAGTAGCTAAGTTAGGCTTGGGTTGATTGATGTCTGGCACAAAGTGTTGGTGTGTTGAAAAGTTTGCAAAAGTTTGGTTAAGGAAGGATGAAATATGATGAAGGATGGATGAAATGTTTGGACCTAGTGTTTTGATAAAGGGTAAAATAGGGTTTTGGACCTCAAACCACAAAGTTTACTAAATAGAAGAGAGGACAAAAATGTCCAACCATAAAACCGTGTTCCCTAAGAAAAAAAAGATTAGCAAAACCATAATGATCAAAACCAAAAGACCAAATAGAGGAAAAGAAAAGAGAGCACGTGAAACCCCAGACATTACTTCAGAGTCTTGAGGATAGACTCAGTCTCCTCCTAGCTTCTGCATATCAATGATGCCCTTTTTAAAAGTTTGAATCATACTAGAAGTAGGGGGGACCTTGCGCTTCAAGTTGGCTTTGGTTCTTTTGGAAATACCCACGTCCGTGTCCTGGCTTTTGTCCTCTATTTCCTCCAGATCCACCACCAGAGAACCCTACTGGGTTTTGTCGAGCTTCTCTCCCATAGCATTAATGATAATGGTGTTGTGTCTGGCCATTCTATTATTTTGCTCAGCTACGGTCTTGATAGTGTTCATAATATAATCAATTTTGGAATCAGTGTCTCTATTACTGTGACCATGGACCCCTCTGTCCCCAACTTTCTTTTCAATCTCAGCAGCTTTAGCAACCAGAACTTCAATTTTTCTTTGTAGGGCCCAGCTTTTGATTTTTAGCTCATTAATTTCAGTGAAAGTCCAGTCCAAGAGTTTGGAGTGTGACTCAGAGTTGGCTTTAGCAAGGTTCAGAAAATCCAAAGAGGGCTCATCACCGATATTAGGAACAGTTTCCTCAAAATTAAGGTTAACAGGGGAGTCATCTTCAACATGTTTATTCAACATAGGTTCAACATTAACCACCGTTTTGTTGGCATCAAACTCCTCCGAGTTAGAGGATTCTTTAGAATAGGAAACAAGACTTTTAGCCTGAGGTTTCTTGTGAAGGGAGGGACTATCAAGCTCAAGCTTAGCACGGGATTTACCAGAAAGGAGAGTAGGGTTTATTTTCCTAGAAGGGCCAGCATGCGAGCTGAGGATGTTTCTAGCTGAACTAGGATTAGGAATGTACTCCGACCCACTGGGCTCTGTGTCATCACTCTCAGAGTCAGGAGTGGTATCCAGGGTAGTGGGGGCAGGCATGTTTTGGAAATGCTCGACAATCAATCTTATAAGCCCCGTATGCAAAATAGGAAATCTATTGGGGTTTTTCTTATTATCCTCCAAGCTTTTCTTCAGGGAACAAAAAATATAATAGGGAAGAGAGATCCTAACCTTGTGGCGGAAGTGGTTGAGAAGAGCAAAGTGGTAGCCATAAACTCTGGTAAAACGTCCATCCACTATAATGTACTCCATGATGACTCGCAACACCTTCCTCCAGATGGCCTTTATAGAATCCGCATCAAAGTAACTGCTAGCAATTTTGACTAGGCTTAACCTTTCTTTGTCTTTTTTAGGAAATCTAATCACGGCTTCATCAGAAAAAGCCCTATCCCTGAAAAACTTCTTCCCTTCAGTAGATAAACCCTTAACTTCAGTGATTAAATTTTCACTGAGCTCAACATTCCTGCCAAATAGGGTCAAATTGTCTTTATTCCAATTTTTAACAAAGAGGTCCGTAGCCTCCTGGCTGGAGCCATGGAGCTTCTCCAGAAAAGGAAGCAGCCCACCACTTTTAACTTTTTCCCAGGCCTTGGCATTTTTCATATGAGTTTCATAGCTGTCCGGCTCAATACGCTTTCTATCTCCTCCCATCTCAGCCGACACAGTGGGGTAGACCCAGACGAAAGCTTTACTAAAATTGGCCCCACCACAACTTAGCACCCACAAAGCGTGCGGGCCTTTCTTGCAAATTAAGTCCTTAGAATCAGTCCCATACAATCTAATGATTGTGATGTGAAAGGTCTTATCTATCTTCATTAAAGGGATAACACGTAGCTTTTCCATGTGATTTATCATAATTTATTAGGGTGCAAACATTAGAGTTTAGATCATTTGTATTTAGCAAAGTACGCACCTCTTTACTCTTAACTCCTTTGTGGTGAAAAAATCCACAACGACATTGGCTTCTCTGTAAGCATGTGATATTTTAACTTTTTCAAATTTAGCCAAAGTCAGCTTTGCTTCCTCAATCCATGACTTGATGGTCCATGAGGGGGGAGACTTTTCCTTAAGGCAGTCAATTATGTTTTTGGAGTCTCCTTCAAGCCACAGATGTTTAATGTTAAGACTCTGAGCTAAATTTATGATATGAAAAGCTCCAGCAGCCTCCACCAAATGGTTGGTTTGGGATCCAAGAGGAGAAGTCGTCGCTCCTATGAAATTTCCAAAGGAGTCCCTTATGACTCCACCATAGCCCGCCGCCCCCGGATTACCTTTCTAGCCGCACCATCGAAATTAGCTTTGATCCAACCGTTAGGCGGGAAAGACCAGCAAACACCCTTTCTGTCCTTCTTGGCTGTCATACTGGTTCTAGATGGGACAAGATTTATGTTCCACTCCTTTGCAACAGTTAGGTCATATAGCAACTGCTCAGCTTTCAAGGACAAGCTTGTTCTTCTGAACCAAAGTATTGAAATTTTCCTTCAGAAATCTGACAATTTTATCAAAGACAATGTCTTTAGCGGCTTCTTTACCTCTATAAATTTTGTTGTTGTGTTCTTTCCAGAGACCCCAAGCAACATGAGGGAATATTAGATCCCAAAAAGATCTAAGCATGGGATTTTTTATCGGAGCTTTCCATTGAGAGAAGAAATCTTTAATGGACGAAGGGAAGACCCATGGGATGTTCCATAACCTGATGATTTTTTCCCAGATAGAAGCAGCAAAAGAACAATGGAGGAATAAGTGACGTATAGATTCAGCTTCCATCTTACAAAGAGAACATCTATTAGGAATTTGAAATCTGCATTTACACAGGTTATCAATCGTAAGTACTTTATTTTGGAGAAGGATCCAGAAGAATATATTGATTTTTGGTATCAAAAGTTTAAACCAAGCTTTAGACCAGAAGGGAGGATGATCCAGAGAAGAAGTAATCCTGGCAAAAGCAGAGGACATGAAAAAATTGCCAGAGGGATCATTAGACCAAACCACGCAGTCATCCAGCTGCTTAGAATTAAGTCTAATAGCCAACAGAGATGACTGGATAGGAGCCAAAGCCTGACTAACACTACACAAGTCCACCCACTTCCATTCACTTTGTAATCTTTCACATAATTTCCAAACCGTTCCTTACAGGTATCTACCCATTCGCTAAAGGAACTGATTTTTATAATGGGTTCCTTTAAAAGCCACTTGTCCTCCCAAAATCTAGTATGATGACCATTTCTAACTTGCCAACCAATACCATCATCCACTATCCTTTTACCATTGATTATATTATTCCAGCAAGTTGATCCTTTGGGAAGAAGGTGAATGTCCTTAATTATGGAATAGCAGTTGTTTTCTAAGTATTTGCTAGCCAGGATATCAATCCACTCCCCAGAAGAAGAGGAGATTCTCCAAATTTGTTTAGCAAGGAGAATTTTGTTAACTATTCTGATTCTTCTTAAACCTAGACCTCCAGCCTTTTTAGGTCTACAAACTAGATTCCAGCCAATTAAGGGAAGTCTTTTTTTTTCCTCAACACCCAACCAAAGAAATCTTTTTTGGATTTTTTCAATGGCATCAACAAATTTAGCTGGAATCTTAAAAAGACTAAGGGCATAGATTGGCAAATTCTGGAGAGAAGCTCTGAGAAGCTGAAGTTTTCTGGCTTGACTTAGCAGGGCTCCTTTCCATCCCACGAGCTTTTTGCTAAATCTTTCAACCAACGAGAGCCAAAATGACTCTGGAGGTTTCAAACTTAAGGGTAGACCAAGGTAGGTGGTAGGAATGGAGTCCACTCTGCAACCCAAGATTCTAGCAATTTTAGCCTGTCTATGATTCAGAGTGTTGAAGAAGAACAGCGAGCTTTTTTGATTATTGATCAGCTGTCCAGACACTCTCCCATACTTGTCAAGCAATTGTTTTATAGTTCTACCTTCAGCCACTGTGGCTTTACCCATAAGCATAGTGTCATCAACAAATTGTTGATGGGAACACACCAGATTGCCCGAAGAAGGTTTAAGACCAGAAAGAAATTTGAAGTCAACCAACTTTTTTAGATTCCTGCCTAAACTTTCAGCCATAATAGTGAATAAAATAGGAGAGATAGGATCACCCTGCCTTAGACCTCTGGTGCTCTGGAAAAAGAAGGAGGGGGATCCGTTGACCATAATCGATATGGAAGTCGTGGACACAAGTTGTTCAACCATTTGGATGAACCTGTTGCAAAAACCAAAATCCTTTAAAATTTTAAATAAGAAAGTCCAGTCAACTCTATCATAAGCTTTTGAAATTTCGAGCTTTAATAAAAAGCCTTCAGTCTTCGACTCAACTAAGGAGTGAATATTCTCATGAACAGTAATAATAGAGTCAAGAATTTGTCTACCAGGGACAAAGTCATTATGTTGAGGAGAAATCAAGGAAGGAAAAAGAGTTAAGAGTCTTGAAGTTAAGACCTTGGATATGATTTTATATAAGGAATTACAGAGGCTTATAGGCCTAAAAGCCTCAAAATTATTAGCTCCAGGTTTCTTGGGAATAAGAACCAAGAAGGTAGCATTTAATTCTTTTAGAAGATTTCTGGAGCCAAAAAATTATTTGACAACATTTACCACATCTTCTTCAACAATCTCCCATAGCCACTGTTGACCCAGTGTTGACCTAGAATGAACCTTTCTTTTCCAAGACCAAGGTAGTGAGAAACATGATATACCTCTAAAGTGATCAAACCCTAAGGACTCAATGATTTTGGAAAAATAAAACTCAAATGATTTTGGAAATAGGACCCAATGATTTTGACAATAGAATTTGGACTCAATGTTTTGCAATGTCTTCCTTGTATGGTAGTGGACGTAAGGTTAGGTTGTTCAACTGAAGTGATCAGATGCCAAATGGTCATGTGGGGTTTAATTTGTCAATTTATCTTGCTTAATGAGTTTATTTTTACCAAAAACACTTGTCTTGATTAAGTTGAAACTAAATGTCTATGTCAAAAATATCATCAATTCCACAAAGTCCATTTTGTGTAAGGATGAAGTTCAGGGCATAGTTAGCTAGGTAAACTTTGGAAAGTATGGATTGAGATGTAAACCAAAATATTTAGAAGTCTCTAAGAATAAATTCTTAGGAAAAGCATCAATATAAAGGTTTTGTCAAAGGGTATCCATACTTAAACCAAAGGGTTCAAATTTTTGAAAGACTTGTTGATGTTTGTTTGCAATTGTTTTAGAATCAAGCAAGTGTTAAATTGAATCATAAGAAATAACATTCCTAGCTCAAATGGTAATTTTTTCTTAGTAGGCTTGCCTCATGCTCTTCATAGTAGAAGAGACAATTTTACATGCAATTGAGGAAAGAGTGTAGAGGTATGTTAAGAATGAATTCTTAACCTCTACACTTTAACCAAAATCAGACATGGAAAGTAACTTCTTGGAAATAAATTCCAATGCACTACTTTGATAAACTCTTTGGATGGACAAGTTGGCCACTATTTAAAAAATGTTCTTATTAACAACAAACCAAGAACACCCAGCCGTATACACACTTGATTTTCCACATAAGGCTCTTACTACCATTCTCGTTCCACTTAAGGTATAGTACTAGGTGCAGTATGTTATACAATCCAAGATTGAAGGTACTTTCTCATGATTTTCCAACCTTTAATATATCCCATTAATAAATGTGCTTGTAAGAACTTTCCTATGAGTTTCCCGTTGTGGGCTATGTCTCATAGTAAGCCCTCTCTTAAGGGTGAGACAGAGTATAAAAGTGTACTTAAGTATTTCTCTTCACCCAAAATCACACAAAGTGCAAGGGGAGATGATATGTACTACAAGTGCACACAAGCAATGGAGTACATTTGAGTGTTTCTCTTCACCCATGATATCACAAAGAGCAAGGAGAATGGATACACACTACAAGTGTGTCACAAAAAAACAATCACTTATTCATTTTAACCTTGTAAAGCAAGATGAGTTCATTTTAAGCACCAAATGGAAGTGTTTGATTGTCTTGTTCAATTTTAAACCAACAAGAAAAATGATGTGAGGGTTCAATTTTAACCAAATTTAATAATCATTTTAAATCCCAAAATTAATCTAGTTTGGTCCTAAAATGTGAAATAAAAGTATCATAAATGGGTTATAATTTCCCCATAAGTGTAAAAACACTTTTACAATAAGTTTTAAATGCCTTTTTCTTCAATTAAATGTTCCATGCTCCTATTCAAACTTGCAATAAATGTTCCAAATGTTAGATGAAAAAAAAGAAGAAGAAGATGTTAGGGTTAGATAAATGATTAAGCATTAAAACCCTACAACCTAGACCAAGTTGTAATGTGATTTGACTTTACGTGCAAAAATAGAAAATTTAACTCCACCAAAATTGAAAAACACCTATACCATTGCATAGAGCATGAAATTCTACCCCATTTAAAAAATATTTGAAAAAGACCTCTGTATGACCAAGATATGACCATTTTAAGATAGACTATAAAAGCAAAAAATCAATAGCATCACTATAGAAATATAGCCATGCCCTTGTAAATTGTGGCGCTTCTTTCAATTATTGCTATGCTTTTTTTAATTATTGTGACACCCTTGTAATTATTATGACACCTTTGCAATGGAATCTCTTTGGTGAAGAATAGTGTCACTCTGGTGAAAAATAACATCATTGTAGCTTCCAAAAGTCCCACTCTATCCTTGAAACCTACAAATCACAAAAACTTAAGAGAAATTCATCTAAAAAAAGTTAGTAAATCCCTCCTTCTAGTGCCAAAATGTGATCGACGAATTAGTATGGGCCAAAGACACTTGATCCATGAGGATACAAAGCATATTCAGGCCACTAAACATCAATCCCAATAAGATCATTCAATGTAAACATAGACGAAGAATCTATTAAAACTTAGCATATTAAACTATGGAAGCTTTAGAAAAACCTATTATACTCCATTAAAACTTATCCTATTGGGGGAGTAGTGTCGCATTGATGTGGAATGGTGACCCTTTCCCAATCCCATGGATAAATGAGCCTGTTTCAATTGATTCTATTGAAGAGAATTGATGAAACAGTTGATATATGTGTGATGAAACATGATTTGTGCTAAGATGATCAATACATATGAGTGCAAAGCTAATCTAAATGGATTTTAAACTAAAAAGATTGAAAACCCAATTATCAAATAAGCTAAATGAATGCATCTATGTTACCATGAAATACATTAATGGAAGCTAGGCTAATATGAAAGTAAATTAAGATAAAATGATGCTAAATGATGTAAAATGTGAGTGCAAGTGCAAGTGATTTTAACAACATAAGTTTGATGTTAAAAGATGGATCCATTTGTCTCCAAATAAAGACCTATTTATAGGAGTACAAATGAGAAATGAAGGGTTGAGATGAAAAGGTTAATCAATGGTCAAGGATGAAAGAAAGATGAAACATGGATCATAGATTCTCATCAATGGATGAGAATCAATGATCACATGGATCAAGGAAAGAATCAAGGGTTGATATTCTTTCAAACAAACACACTCAAAACTTGCACAAGAAGTCTTGTAAGTTAACTTGCACATGAAGTTTTGTAAGTTAATTTGCACATGAAGTCTTGTAAGTTTGTTAGAAGGGAGAATATTCCCATGGGTGAGGGAAATAGATATTTAGCAAATTAAAACAAAGTTAGAATGTGCAAAAGGGGA
>VDFB02393070.1:24848-94573 GCA_007258455.2 Sequoia sempervirens | reverse complement strand
TTATATGTTAAATTATATAAATATAATATTATATGTAATAATATAATATATTATAAATAATTATTTGATGGATTGTTGTAAGGGAGTTTTGAATATCATATTTATTATAATAAAACTACAAGGAGCTGAGAGAAATGCATACATCTCTCTCTATCTCTCTCTCTCTATCTCTCTCTCTCTTCTCTCTTTCCCTCTCTTTCATCTTCCCTTTATACTTTTTTGTATCTCCACTTTCCCTCTCCCTCTCTACCTACATTTCTTTTAATCTATCTCACCCTACCTCTCCCTCCCTCCCACCTTCCCCCCCTCTCTCTACCTCTCTCAAGACCCTTCCACCTTTACATCTCTCTATATCCCCTCCCTACAAGTTCATCCCTCTCTACTTCTCTCTATATCCCCTCTCCCTCCATTCCTCCAATCGTACCTATCTCTAATTATCCTCCCTTTATCCATTGCTCCCTCCCTCCCTCTCTCTATTCCTCCCTCTTTGTACCTCTCCCTCTCTCTCTAACTCTCCCCCCTCTCTCACACTAGATCTCTCTATTTGTACCTCTCTCACCCTACCTCTCTCTCTACCTACCCCTCCCTCCCTCTTTTCCTCTCCCTCCCTCCTCCCTCTCTCTATCTCTATTCACCCTCTCCCTCTCTACCTATCTTTTCCCTCAATCTATCCCACCCTACCTCTATTTCTACCTACCTCTCCCTCATTCCCAACTTCCCCCCTCTCTCTACTTCTCACTATCTCTCCTCTCTCTACCTACATCTCCCTATATTCCTTCCACCTTACATCTCTCTACCTACCTATCCATGTCTCCCTTATTTCCTCTCTCTCTCCCTTTAACCCTTTGATACTACCTCACTACCTCTCCCTCCCCCCATCCCTCTCTACTTCTCTCTATCTCTCATCTCTCACCATCCCTCATCAACTTCCTCTTCCTCCCTTTGTCCCTCTTTCCCCCCTTTCTCTTTCCTCCTACCCCTCCCTTTATCACTCAATCCCTCCTTGAAAACTTGAAAGAATATCTTCTTGGTGCTTACCTTGTGAGAGGAGGCTAGGTACCAAGGGGATGGGGAATGGAAAGGTGGAATATTATGGAAGGGATCTCTAAAAATATGTGATTCCTAAGAGAAAAGATAACAAATAACTACCATGAGAAATAATAAAGGTTTAATTAAAATCCAAATAAATAACACCCATGGAAAAATGAGACAAAACACCAGAAGAAATATTAGAGAAAAAATATAGTTTATAAGAAAAGTAAACTTGGTTATCCTAAATGGATAAGGGAAAAGACACCAATAAAGGATTGAAAGAGAGAAAATACTCTGTAGAATAATGGAAATAGTGGAAAACATGAGGAGTGTGCCAATCAAGGTGTTGTTGAGTGTGACAAAGGGGGTGCTATGAAGGAAAAAGGAAAAAGAGGATAAGGAAGATAATTTTTGGGAAAAAGTAGGACAACTGATAACTAGTTTAAAGAAGAATATTGATGACTACAAAAAATATAGAAGATTATTATTAGGACCATGTAATAAAGCAAAACCTCCACTACTACTACAACCTTCTAGAGTTCCAACAATCAAACCAGACCTTACTATCAACTTAGATGATTTAAAAAAAAAAAAAATTGATAACTCCAAAGAGGACCCTGTTCGTTCAAGTAAAATATTTAGATGAATTAGTCAATAGAAGCATAAGGAAATTAAAAGAAGAAGAAATAGAGAAAAGTGGAAATAATATATTTAACATGGGTGAATAATTATTTTTACAATCAACTAAAATGACACTAACAAATAATAAAAACAAAATTATAATTTGAAGTCACAAACCCCTAATTAGGATACATCCCCTTTGCCATATAAGATTTAGAGAATTTTAAGAGAAGAGATAAGTTGCAAGATAAGAAAACAAGAGAAGAAGGAAAAGAAATGGAGGGGGGAGAAATAATAGGAAAAGAATACCTTGATATAAAACTAGCAAGCTTGACAATGGTAGAGAATAGAAAGCCTACTTAGTCAAAAAATTAAATAAGGAGAGAAAAGAAAAACCTAGTCTACAATTCCATAAAGTTAGGAATAAAGAGAGAAAAAATAAAACAAATCCTTCAATCAAGATCACCATATTTTGGAAAGATACCATAGAAGTAGAAAATCACATATTCTTACTAGAATATTTAAATGGGAGAGACTAAATATTACTGAAGACAAGGCATTTGAAACTACTCAACTTTGTATCCTCGCTCTGAAAAGATTTTTTAAATTGGTATAAAAATACCTACCCTAAACATGGGAAAAATTGGGATGAAGTGAAACATGACTTTCTCACTAATTTGATACTCTAGAAATCCCAACAAAGAGTGGAAGTAATATGAGAGATCTCATACAAAGGAAAGATGAATTTGTAAAATAATATAATGAAATATTCAAGGAAGTTTTCCACAAACAAGAGGAATCATTGACAAAAAGGAAAAAATATAGAATGGTTTATTTCTAGAAATCAAATAGATACAAGAGCCTCTTTAGATGGCAGGATATTCAACACAAGTACATAGATATGCTCATTATGGCCTACCACATTGAATCCCAAACTTGGTGTAGGCCTTAGTAGGATTATATGAAGGAGAATTTATTGAGAAATTACTTGTAGTAGAATGTCTAACAATATAGAACTCGATCATAGCAAAAGGAGAAATAATGAAAACTAAATAAATGTGGTGTGCTTATCGCCCATGAGAAGGCCACCTCTTGAATGATTTTTGAAAGGCCCAAGGAAAGAGAATTACCATCATGTTGCATGTAGAATTCATGAATATTCTAGCCAAAAATAAATCAATGTACTATGGGATATGCCAAGAGTGGGATAGTCACCTCATAGAGGGCTATCCTACCAACCAATTTTAGGTTTGAAACACATAGAATCATCTTGATCCTTGATGCCCTTTACACCACAACTATGATGCACATATGAATAGAAACATTGTATATGTTAAATGATTGGTGTAAGTGCCTCTATATAATGTTGGGTATAGATATCCACCATGGAGGGATAAGGAGAATGCATATGCATTACAAAAAGGCCCACCGTAAGACTACATAGGTGATAATAGAAAATCTAATTACATAGGAGGAAGAGGAGATGATAGAAACAATTTCCAAATGAGTGAGGCAACTCATGTTATAATTGTGGTAGAAGAGGTCACTGTGCCACAAAATGTTTTTCATAAAAGACTAGATAATGTCTTTTCTATGGAGATGATTCATATGATATATTCAAGTGTGATAAGGCTCAATAGTATTACCAAAATACCCCATTTTCAAGAAGTGATGAATTATAGGACAACAAAGGAGCCAGAGTGATTAGAAGAGTGCCAAAAGGAGTCAAAAGTTGTAAAATAGTAGATAATTGGTCCTCAAACACATCAAATGCATCCACCGCAAATAAGCACAAAGAAGTCTAGAATAAAGAAAAAAAAGGCCACAATACTCACTAGAAAAGGAATAAATAATAGAAAGAATAGAAGGGAAATTGAAGAGGAGAAGAGTATGACCACTTCCATCCAAATATGAAATAACATGACCAAATAGTGGAAAAAGTAAGGAAATAAATTATAAAATATTAGAAGGATAAAATTGCTTGTTTTTCAAAGGAAGAGGTGATGATGCTAAAGATTCTAGACACATTGGCTCAACAAAATTGTCTATTAGTAAAATTGAAACAATTAGGAAAGTATTGAAATTGTAATAACATAAAAAAATAGGTCTTTTCCATTACTTTGTTTGATAATTGACATTAAAGCTGAACTAAGGGTGTTTTGGAGTGGTGTTTTAATGTTTTGTACACATTCACACTACCCTAAGATATTTATTTAACTAAAAAATGCCTTAATTGATCCTTTGCAAGGTTGTTGTAAAGTGTTGTAACACACTTTCACACTTTTCTAGGATATATTTTCTTAGTGGGCACCTTTTCAAGAAAAATGTACATAATGTGTACCTTGTTTAAGTGTTGTAAAGTGTTTCAAGGAAATTTTGCACTTGTATAGGTAGTCTTAATTAATTGTTGTTAATTGGAGTTATTAACCCCCTATTTAGGCCTTAATTGTGACACCTCTGGAAGATGAATCTTGACAATCATGATTTAAATAACAAATTATTTCATTGGGAAAAATTTGGTCCTGGTAGGTTGAGCTAGGACCCATTTTCCCTTGATGGAAAATGGGTCCCCCCTTAACAGGACCCCCCTTTCTTAGTTGATTTTGAATGGGTTTTCAACCTTCTTTCAATCCCCTGAAGCTTGGTCCTAGAAACTTATCCAGGACCCATTCACCCAAGGTGGCGAATGGGTCCTCCCTTAATGAGACCCCCCTTTTTGAATTTAATTTTAGCAAGAATTTAATTATGTTTCTTTCCATATTTGGTGTTGGCCTTAATTCTTTGAATTACTGGGTTATTCTCCTAATTTAGTATAAAGAAGGGGTTAATTCACATTGTTTATCCTGAGCAATCCTAGACTTTCAAGCATTCAACCATTCAACCATACAAGTGATCAAGCATTATAGAGTATTTCAAGAGTATTCATAAGGCATTTCAAGGTATATTTCTAGTGTTTATTACAACAACTCAAAGTCATATCATCATTTTAGGGGTTTGATGCATGCATTCATGTTGTTGAGCTAAGATTGTGAGTGTAGCATTGAAGATCTAATTGTAATTATTGTTCACATCATTCTTAAGGATCCAAGATCTACATTCTTCATGGCCACTACATGATAGTTTGTAGATTTTCTTCACAAGACATCATCCAAGGTGACATCATTTACATTATTTCATGTTCATGCTTCATTTCCTTCATTTCATCATTTGGGTTAATTACCTACATGGGGTTTGACTGAGGAAAACCCTCATTCACTAACAAATCAACAAGTTTTTATTCCCTTGAGTGTGTGATTATAGATTTACAAGTTGAAGATCAAGTTGATCAAGATTTGGAGCAAGATTGTCAAAGTTTCAAATTTGCTAAAGTTGTCATTCAAAGTGCAAGATCACGGAAAGAGATTTAAGAATTAACTATAGAATTTCAGAACTTGATAACTGAGAATTTAAGAGTGTAGACATCAAGGAACATGATCCTAAAATTAGTTTTTTGAAACCCTAAAAGGACCAATTCACCACTGAAGGAAAATGAGTCCTCCATAGCTCAAAAATAGAAACTTTCTAGTTAGGTACATATCTTTTTTATGCTCTAAAAACATCCCCCATTGTTTCTATAAGAGTTAGGTTGCATTTTTGGTTGTTATGAGGATATTATTTTTCATAATTTTAGGTGATAAGGGTCATAGAAAAATAAGCAGTCCATCACTTTATTGATTCATTTGGTGGACCCTATTTTTCACCAACATCATTTATTGGTGAATCCGATGTATTCAACATTGCAATTTTCTAATTTTTGGAGTCTTTCATTGCATTTTAAGTTAAAATAATGCATTCATTGCATTTAGATTTTCGTTGAACTAAGATCTCATTTAGGGTTTCTTGTTTTGCATTCAAATCTTGCATATCATATAGGGTTTTGATCTGTATTGTTTTGCATCTTTCTAAATCTAAAAATTACAAAAACAAATCAATCATTTTTCATCTCATTTAGATCTCATTCAATTTCATTTGAAAAAAAAATCGCATTTCAAATCAGGTCTTGCATTTCATCTTTTCATTGCATTTTTACATTGAATTTATGAAAATGTGAAGCTTAATTTCACTGTGTCAAACCTAGAACTAAAATATATAACTAAGAACTTGAAAATAAAATAAAAATAGTTTTAAAATACCTAACCAGGACCCATTCACCTTTATTGATGAATAATTATTGGATCAGGTCTGATTTGTACCTTCTGGCATCTAGAAAGGAATTAAAATTGATTCTAAAATCCATAGAAAAATCCTAGAAACCCCTAACCAGGACCCATTCACCCTTACTAGCGAATGAGTCCCTATTAGCTACACTTCTACATTTTTCAAGACATTAAAAGCTTAGTTTTTAGCTTCTATTTGGTGTTGTTACCTTTCTATTTCAATTTCCTCATCTTTTGTTTCATCAATTTCATTGCATTTACCTTAAATTTCTTCAATTTAGTGCTTTGTTAAAAGTTCAAAATTGCGTCAAAACATTTCATTTTCAGCTTATTACATTATATAATTAGTAAATTACCATGTTTAGGTCTGAAATTCTAAAAATAGAGAACTATTTAGGAAATGTGTGAAAGTCCTTATTCTCTTTGGTTGATGTTTCAAATTGTGTTTTTGGAAATGACCCTAATGACATTGGGCTCATTCATGCTTATACAACTCCAAATGCATGTCCTCCTCGTGATGTTGAAATCATTGGAGAAGATGATGCTAGCATGAATAAATTCATAAATGATTTCCTTAACAACCTTGAGTCCAACACATCCTTTTATTCTTCAATGAAACAACCCACACAACTTGAGATGTTTGATTTTTTACATCCTAAAATTGATTCACATGCTGAACCTATGTTCCCTACCATAGGTGAACCTATCACCTCTAAACAAGCAAACATTCAACCATCCTATCTCAGCAAAGTGACGAACACATCAATCAACCTTGAAGAGACATATGGAAAAAGATTCATGATCTTGAACAAACAAGGACATGATACAATAAGTGAACATAAAATTCATGAACTCATAGAGAAAATACCAACTAAAGAAACTAAAAGAATAGGATATCAAGATCCCCTTCTCAACATAAGTGCTGCTAAAGAATACCTAAGGCTTCATAGTGATGGTACAGTTATCTTAGATCCTCCTCCTGATATAGATATCCTCCTTCCTAAAGAACAACCCATACCTCCTAAGGATAATGATAATAAAGACAAGATCATCTCAGGACCTCCTACCCTAATCCCATCTAGAGGATTTGGTGAATCTAGCAAGTGCAAGAGGCCTTACAAGTTATTAAAATGAAAGTTCCCTTGTATGCCACCTGAAAGTGAGAGGAAACTACAAATACTTCTAAACAAATAACTTAAATTTAACATTATCACCAATGAAAGAAAAGCTCACACTATATCCTAAAGATGCAAATGTTCCACATTGTCAATACCACAAAACTCCTAGGAATAGTATTGATCAGTGTCATGCCTTCAAATTAGTATTGAGCAACTTTCACTTCGATGGACATGATTTCCATCGAGTCATTGCATAACATACCCTCCCCACTCCTTGCCATGTAATATTTGTAGAATCTTAAAAAATTCTCACTATTACATGTTATACACTTATTGCAAATCATTTTCTCTAATACAAGGAGCTCATTTTCCTCACCTACCTTGGCTCATTCTTGTCTTGCACAAAGTGGGAACAAGAATTTGATAGCCTTTTCCTAGTAATGAATTTGTTGTTGTCTCTTTGGCTAGTTTCCTACCTTCCATTTATACTAAATGAGATTGGGAGGTAGATGAGTTGCTTTAGGTTGACTCTCCTATGCCTTACTAGTCTTTTCCTTTTTCACTTTTCTTTATGTGATTGCATGCGCTTAATGTGATCCCCCGTGATGTTTCATTTGACATTCTTCTCTCTTATGTCCATTATTCTATATGTACCTTCATTATTCTCTATGTAATAATCATATTTTTTTCATTTTTCTTGTGTTTTCCTTTTGGGGATGAAAGAGGGTGTTGAGACATTCATGTTTCTTCCATGTTGACCGAAAAGGTTTTTCTTTTTCTTCAATATCTTTTTTTCATTCTTCTAGTTCTATGAGTATTTTGGGAATGATGATAGTTCCAAACTCTATGACAACATTGTATCACACAAATAATGACCCTAAATCCATAAATCCCTTATGTGTTTGTGGGGGAAACCCTTCCTATTTCATGACACAACTTGCTTTAGAAACATACGACTTGGTATAGGGTTTTCTGAGGAAAAATATCATGTCTTAGGATCAAAATCATTGACTTTCAAAGAAATTTCTCATAGTGATGGTGTAGGAATTTCTTTAAAATGGGGGCATACATAGATAATATCTTTTTGGAAACTTTCATGGCATGATTTTCCTTTTTTCTTGTGATGTGTCCTCTTCTTGTTGGTGTCATTGGGTTTGATGTCGTCTAAGAGTGTATGATCTACTGACACGTGGCATGATGTGAACAAGGTATCCCATGGGTGACGATCTCACACTTTTGACTTGTCCTCTCTTGGAGGCATTAGGGACAATGCTCCCTAAGAGGAAGACTGTTACATGAACAAAGAAAAATCCCCTTTAAAAAAATTTTGAGATTCAAAAGCATTTACATTGTGGTTCCTTATCAAATTTTTCAGGAGGGTAACTTTGGTATGGTATGAGAGGCTAATATGATTCTCTCATTTGCTACCTCATTGGGATAACTCACCTAGTGGACATATTGAGGTTCCATTACTCCAGAGTGAGCATACACATATTTTGGGAAAACTCACCTAGAGGATAGACAAAGGTTCCACTACCCTAGAGTGAGCAGTGTATGTTACAGACAAACAACCCCATTCCACATCGCGTTGAAATAATTGTGCTTGATCCTTTGTTTTTATTTATTTTTCTTGGCCTTTGATAGGATATGATTATGTATCTTTGTTATTGCTACATAATTAAGTGTCTTGGATGTCTACTTTAGTGTGAGTTTGACATGGGGTAATCCTCTGACTAAAGTGAGGGAAAAATGTAGTAATAGAAAATGTATGCCTTTTCCCTTACTGTGTTTGATAAAGATCTATCCTGACAATCATGATTTAAATAACAAATATTTAATTGGGAAAAGTTTGGTCCTAGTAAGTTGATCCAGGACCCATTAACCTTTGATAGTGAATGGGTCCTCCCTTAATAGGATCCCCCTTTCTTAGTTGATCTGGAATGGGTTTTTAGCCTTCTTTCAGTCCCTCAAAGCTTGGTCCTAGAAAATTAGCTAGGACCCATTTGTCCAAGGTGGTTAATGGGTCCTCCCTTAATGAGACCCCCCTTTTTGAATTTCATTCTAGAGGGAATTTAATTATCTTTCTTTCTAGATCTGGTGTTGGTCTTAATTCTTTGAGTTTTAGGGTTAATCTCCTAATTTAGTATAAATAAGAGTTTAATTCAGATTGTTTATCCTAAGTAATCCTATACTTTCAAGCATTAAAGAATTCAAGTGATCAAGCATTATAGAGCATTTCAAGAGCATTCATAAGGCATTTTGAGGCAGATTTCAAGTGTTTACTGCAAGAACTCAAAGTCATATAATCATTTCAAGGGTTTGATGCATGCATTCATGTTGTTGAGCTAAGATGGTGAGTGTAGCAATGAAGATCTACTTGCAAGTATTGTTCACATCATTCTCAAGGATCCAAGATCTACATTCTTCATGGCCACTACATGATAGTTTGCAGATTTTCTTCACAAGACATCATCCAAGGTGACATAATTTACATTATTTCATGTTCATGCTTCATTTCCTTCATTTCATCATTTGGATTAATTACCTATAAGGAGTTTGACTAAGGAAAACCCCCATTCACTAACAAATCAACAAGTTTTTCTACCCTTGAGTGTGTGATTACAGATTTACAGGCTGAAGATCAAGTTGAGCAAGATTTGGAGCAAGATTGTCAAAGTTTTAAAGTTGCTAAAGTTGTCATTCAAAGTGCAAGATCACAGAAAGAGCTCTATAGAATTAACTACAAACTTCTAGAACTTGATAAGGAGAATTTAAGAGTACATACATCAAGGAACATGATCTTGAAATCAGTTTTTTAAAACCCTAAAAGGACCAATTCTCCATTGAAGGCGAAAGGGTCTTCCATAGCTCAAAAACAATAACTTTCTAGCTAGGTACACAACTTTTTATTCTTTAAAAACATCCCCCATAGTTGCTATAATAGTTAAGTTACATTTCTGGTTGTTATGAGCATCTAATTTTGCATAATTTTAGGTGATAAGGGTCATATAAAAATCAATGGTCCATCACTTTGTTGATTCATTTGGTGGACCCTATTTTTCACCCTCGTTAAGAATAAACAGAACCAACAATAGATACATCAAATTGATGAAGACCAAAATTGGAAAAGTGGTCCTCAACTAATTATCACAAACCTAAATGAATTAAACATGTAATTATTGATCTTGGTGTGAACCTCAACATCATTATATCAAGTACTTGGGAGAGGCTAGGAAGACTTAAACTTATTAGAACTATGAACACAAATATAGCCCATGATACTGGCATGGAAACATTATACACATGGATGAGTGCCAAAGAAAATGTAAAAGGGATCAAACAAATCATTAATTTTGAATTTTTGGAGATGAAGGATCCCTTCAATACATTTAGAGTATTGCTTGAGTAGAAATAGTTTGTGAATTATAATGGCATAGTAGACTCTAGAAAAGAAGAAATATCCTTAGTGGATGACAATAGGATAGTTCACATTCCCCTAGGTGAAAGAAAAGGTAGAACCTACGTAGAGGAAATTTTACAAGATAGAGAAGAAGAAGATCTAAGGAACATGTATTCTATTTCAAAGTTACCCATTGTAGAAGAGGAGGAAGATCCTAATAGGTCTTGATAGATTGAATTAGAAAGTGGCAATGCTAGTATTGATAGTGATGATGTCTTAGAGGCATGGGTACGAGATGATCAAGAATTAACATCCCATAAGGTATATGGATTTCAAAGAGTATTTCTGATACACCTTCAACATTTTAGGCATCTGCAAAGTGCCAAAAATTCAAGAAACGTACCACAAATACACCAAGACACCATACCAACACTAGTCCAATTGGTTCAATACTTATTCAAGAAGAAATATATAAAAACTTTAAGAAATCCTAAATTGTGAACCTTTGGGAGCAAGCAAGGACACCTAAGGAGTGCACATAGGCTCCACAAACCGAGACAACATAGAAGACTACACCGTAACAAGATGATTACAACTTCATAATGAAAATATTTAGAATGGGTAGGTCCATAGTTGAATGAAAATTTCCTCAAGACAACCCTAAATAGATCAAATACTTCAAACAAAAGAGCTCCAATCCAAATAGAGTTTGAATAAATTAATGATTGAGAAATCAGAGATAACAAAAAAAATACAAAATGAATCAAAGACGAAACAAAAAATTCCTATGAAAAGCTACAAGAAGAAGAAGCCAAACTAAGAATAGTATCATCAAAGAAATAACAATCTTCTCATCCTCCATAGTTTGGGATACCTTTGTATTCCACAAATTCTAACTAATCCATTAAGGACTTCTTGGCTAAGCACAAACATATTCAAATGATGGATTCTCTACAACTCCTTCAACTACTAGTAGTAGGCTCATGGGTCAATTTGGGAAGCATATCACTATTGCATAAGTTTCTATTGGGAGACATTCTACACCAAACAGCCAAAGAAGAAATCCTGAAACATCATGTGGAGAGCACTGACCAATTAGAGGATCTATTGAACAAGATACAAGGGAAGTTACCTCACATCTCAAGGGACTCCTCACAACCAATGGCGACATAGTTGATAATTTTGATAGAGGAGTTAATTAAGGACAACTAACTACATAAGAAAACATTATGGCAAAAAATCCAAGAAAAATTACAAAAGATCAAGATGGATGAAGAAAGGAAAAAGTGTTCCACAACACATTATACTTTGGAGGCCCTGATTCAAAGCATAAACAACACATAAGGGGATCTATTCCCCTCTATTAGTTTTTTGTATAATGTCCCATAGTAACAGTAACCACTAAGGCCTGAATGGATTGGCTAGGAGTCCAAATTAGCAAACAAGCAACAACCTATGATGCATTACAGGACACAAATGCTCAATCAAGGGTACATATAAAATCAATGCATGCCCAATTTCAACAACTGGAAGAATAGAGAAATAAGGTCCAAAACCATTTCCATGATCTTCAAGAGGTAGTTAGCTTATGACTAGCACACATTACTGGAATCCTTTAGGAGACTCAACAGCTGACACAAAAGATACAAATTCCATAGATATTGTCTAGGGCATAGAAACTCCTATTACAGATCTAGGTACAAACACAAGAACTACACCTAGCCAAAAACCTAATGGGATACTACATTTTCTAGCCTCAAGGACATCTAAAAAGATATAATTCCAGTAGAGTAGCATTGACTTGAGGACAAGTCAACATTTTGAAAGTGGGGATGATGTTAGCAAAAAAATAGGATAGTGAAGACATTGGCTAGGAAAACATAACACATTTTGGCATAAAGGACTTTCAAAGTATAATATTATAAATATAGCATATAGAATATGGGTAGGATAGATGGGTTATGTACCATCCCATAGATATATGTATAAAGGAAGATATGATGATAGAATGTAATATAGATAGAGAGAGATCTATAGAAAAAGGAAGAATTGAATAAAATATATTAGAATAGAGAGAAGAGATAGAGATAGAGAGGACATACAAGGGATAGGCATATGAAGAGAAGTATATGTATGAATGTATGACATTCCATATGTATAGAGACTAGAAAATAATTATACAAGAGTATAGGGGGGCCATATTATAATATACTGATTTTGACTGGATTAATATAATGGATACCAAAGTTTTATCTACATAGTGTTATCTACTATTGTATGGATGTGTGAATAGATAAGTATATTTCTAATTGCATTGGTGTTCATCTTTATATTATTGAGCTTGGGGTTTAAACTATGTTACCCTCTAATTTTGAACCATGCAATTTTTCTTCCTTAAACTAAATGACCCCCATCCCATGCCTTTGATAATGATTCAAAGTCGTGGCTTTCACAAGATTTATAACTTTTGTCATCGATCCCTCTATTTTTCTAACCAATGTCTCAAAGTTAGAAGGTTTTATAACCACGTGTCTATCCAATTCACTTCTCTTCTCAACCTCACCCAAGGGCATTTTAAGTGATCAAAATGTCAGAAGTTTTCAAAATCTCAAAAATCCTGACATGTAGTTCAATGTTTCTATCTTTTCGCAATCCTAGCACCCTGCAGTAGATTTCTTGGTTTTCGAAATGTCACTGACCTATTTAATTATTTGTACGACATATATTGTGAACATCTTTTTGAGTGTTTTGAAATACAAAATCAATCTTAAGGCTCTTTTCTCGAGGTGGAAAATTCATAATGCATTAATTAGCCTCTTAAATGAAAAAATGTAACAAAGGTGGTGGCATGTTATCAGCAGGTTAAAAGTCATCATTACCTACCAGTGTAATTAAATAAGTCTGTTTACAGAGAAAGGTGGTGGTAATTCTGAGCAGATTTTTTCCATCAAATCAAGCAATTCAAAATGGGGCTTCTTGGAACTGGTGAAACTTGGGACAAAGAGCCTATGCCTATCATGCAACCTGGCTTGGATTGGCCTGAAGAAGAACACATTAATATTTTCTTTCAATCGCATACAGTCACATGGAAGGAGAAGACCAGCTATGCCCAATATTGCAAGGTAAATTTTCATTCTAGAGGAGGAAGAAGAATGCACCGAGCTGCACAATCTCTTGATGGAAATGCTTCTAATAGTGGAGAATGCTCCTCCACCAGAAGGAATTTGATTTTCCCCTATTCTGCATGGAATCTTTTGTAGTAGATGATGGTAACTGTAAATTTTGTGTAATGAAATTGTTTCTGTTTCAAAACCCTTTTCTTGATATAGATCATTTTCAAAGAATGTTATTTTTGGAAACATGCAATTATCTTTTTGTATATATATTATCTAAAAAGGAGGAAAAAGAGGGAGGAGGAAAAAAAGGGGAAAAGAAAGGAGTTTACTCTCTACACAATTTTTGTATTGGGATACTGAGTCTGTGAACTCATTTTTGATATCAAAGAACATAAAGAAAATGTTTTAATCTTGAATTCATCATGTTTTCTTTTGATTATAATGAACTTTGAATCTCTATAATTATTCTTCAGTGCCTTTTTTGTTATATGAAAATTGTGTGTGTGTGATTATTTTTGGAACTTTGAATTTAGAATAATTCATTTATTGAAAGTGGCCTTGTGCCTTTTATTTTCCTGGATATCATTCATAAGTGTGGAATAGATGAAATTCGTGTTGTCTTTTCACAGTTCATGCTTTTTAAATCAAGTTTTCGCATCCACTTTCATGGTTATGGGTAGGTGTTAGTTTTCCTTTTCTTCTTTCTAGTAAAAATCATACCCTATATTTTCATTCACTGCATCTCATAAGAGGGAGTTGTACCTCTAAAATTCAGAGGAAAGTTGTCGATTCAAAGAAAACTTCTCCAACTGGTGGTACTATTTTTTCTTCTTTTTGGGAATCTTGAGTCAATTTCTATCTTTATTTTTGAAGGACAAATCTATCAACCAAAAAACTACAACACTTAGAAAATAGTTGGGGCTTAAAGCTTCATTTTGTGTTCCCCTAGATTTCTTGCTAACAACTCTCCTCAAATATTAGTGTAGTAAGAATTTTTGCATACCCTACTTCCTTTCATTCTCTAGGTTTGCTTATATCCATAAAGATCTATCTTTGAAGGTGATATAGATACAAGCTCCCCCAATTTCCTAATAAAAATATTTTCCTTATTAAACTATGTAGAATATAATATGGGAAATAAATAAAAGATGTAAGGAAACAAAAGTAGTTACAATCACATTCCCAATTCATATAAAGTGCTACATATGTAAATATTCATCCAATGCACGAGATATCAAATGGAGCCTTGTTAAAATGGTAATACATTTTTATGAAAAAATGTTTCCATTTGATAACAAAACTTATGTATAGAATAACTTTAAACTTGGACCAAAATATTATCATATTAAACATATGGAAGACTATTGAGAGGATTGTGAAAATGAAATTGAGTTTAGAAAAAGAGACTAGATGATAATGAATCTAGATTAGTTGAAATTATAGATGGATAACTTAGGGTATTTTAGATGATGAGAGAAATATAATTGGTCATGTTTTTTGATAAATCAATTCAAATATTACCATTTCCATATGCTAATGAGGCCAACAAGGAAATCATACATATCAAAGAAATGATTGAGTTCATAGTGTAGAGTTTGAGGGCATGGATTAATAAAGAGATTGTTGAATATAGCACCTATAAGAACACTAGCAAGGAAGGACCATAAGAGAGATTAAAACAAGTAGATACTCATTGAGTTCCATTATTTTATTTTATTTATCTAACTCATGCAAAAAGAAAATTTGTAGGTGGTGGGGATGACATGATGACCTACATAAGAGGAAAACCTATATGGACCATGAACTTTGACTTATATAATATAATTCCAAGAATTATTTATAAAGTGGTTATGAACTAGTTAGAAGGGAAAAGGATATAAATACAAGATATTTTCTAAGAGGAAATTTTTCTCTCTAACAATTATTGTTTAAGATATAAAAATACTTTGCACTTTATAATTGAAAGAAATAAAGTGATTTTATTGAACTCTTAGTCAAATTATATTTTCTAGTTGTAATTTTTCCATATGGTCAGTGGCATGCAATAATTCTTTGTATTATTCTTTACACTTTATGGGCATGAATTGTAAATTCTTATCTAGACTTAATTTTAGAAAAAACCTAACAAGATTATATTTATTTATATGTTAGTTGTTATCTTGTCTCTTTGGAATTTCTTACTCTAGATTCAAAAAAATTTTGGATTGTTGAGTGTGATGTGTAGATAAAAGAAGTATACATATTTCCTTGTCATAGTACATTCCTCCTCTTTTCTAAGTGTCATTCCACTTTATTTGAGAAGCCTAAAATAACATCTTATATAAGTTTGCCTTGAGTTTCTCCCTTTTATTTTATTTTTCCACTTCCATCCACATTTGGAGGTTAAAAGTATTAGAAACTCCAAAACTCCAATCATATGAGGGAGTTGCAACTACCAAACATAGAGGAAAATTGTTCTTTCAATAAGAATTTTTTTTTAACTATTTGTAATAGTTATTGCTACCATTTGGGTTATCTTGCTAATATCAATATATTATTGTAGTGACAATTTTTTTTACTAGCACTATCATAAAATTAAAGCTTTGGAAGAGTATGAACACCCATCAAAGCATAATAAAAGAGGATTTTGTGTCCAAAATAAAATATTTTTCTCCTTCATCCCTATAAACACATAACTATATTCATTACAATTCTTACCCCTAAAATAAAATTTATTTGGAAAAGAAACAAATGAAACAAAGAATGAACCTATTGTAAAGATGATTGTCGTTGCACCAAAATATCGACCTGTTAATGCTTGATACAACTACTAGAGTTAATGAATCCATGGGAGGTGGTTAAAGCATGTCATAAAACCGAGCATTGCACTACACAACACAAGGAGACTAAGGTCACACACCTTGCAACAATCCCCCTGGTGCAAGTGAGCTGTTTGAACCCGTGACCTAGGCTTTGATAGTAATTGTTTCAAAGACAATTATCATTGCAACAAAAGATTGAATTGTTAATGTTGGATACAACCGCTAGAGTTAATGAATCCATGTGAGGTAGTTAAGCCATGTCACAAACTTGAGCATTGCGTTGCACAACACAAGGAGACCAAGGATGCACACTTTGCAACATAACCAACCTTATACATTAAGGGTAAACACATTGGCTTGTGTATTTTCCTTCCAATCACTTTAAGGATCTATAGCAGTGGTCATCAAACTGATTTGCATTGCATTTGAGTATAGACAACAACATCAATAGTTTTATCTACTCCTCCAAAAATGAAGACACCATCAACCACTTCACCTTTAATATTTTATCAATAGACGAAGTTTGTGAATTTGAAATGGTTTTGTTGGACTTCAAAGTGGATTTAACAATTGTAATAGAGCTCATGGTAAGAATATTGTATGCAAAAGAGTATGTTTGAGTATTTTCTCTCAAAAAAAAATTAATGGTGGAAGAGAGTTTGTACAATCTAGGCATGGAGAAGGAAAGGTTGAGAACAAAATGGAGTATAAATTTTTGGATTTTAAATGCAAAAAAAAACCTAATAAAAATTTTGTTAAACTTTAATCTAAAGAATCTAAGAACTACATTCAAGCTCAAAATCCTTGAAATATTTCCTTCTTGTTGAAATGATGTATGGGTTGATTATTGTTACCTTGTTTTTCCCCTCCATAGAAACCAACAATGAAAACATTGGGAAAAAAAAACCACATTTTGAGTGTTGAAGTGAGTGAAGTAGAGTTGTATTTAATGATAGTTAGGGTAGTGGGAGAGATGGGAGAAGATAAGTTTGTGGAAAGCACAAAGCTGACTTATGATGATTAAAGATGATTTAATGACAACTTCAATACTTTTTGATGATGTGAGACAAATTAACCAAGATGAAACAATTTCCAAATATAAATATTCGCATAAGAAACCTATTAATTAGGGGAGAGGACCCACTAGTTGAGCATATTCCAATTGTTGTTATAACATTTGTTGATTTAATGCCCAATATTTTTAATATTACAACACTAGTAGTTGTGACTTTAAAATTATAAGTGTTGATCATGAGTACTAATAACTGAATGAAATGTATTTCATAAATCTAAGAGAAACAAAATCATTTGATGCCACATCAGCACACCAATAAAACATGACCTAGTCCATAATAATAGATCTACCTTTTTTAGGGGCTATTTTGGACACCTCAACAAAAACATGCTGATGTGACATCATATTTTAACATGTGGACCTAGAACCTTAATTATAAGTAGATGACTTGCCAAGTAAGTTGTTGTAAAAAAATGAGAATGATTTAAAATTCTCTCATACTATTTTAAGAGACATGAATTTAGAATGCTCAAATACTAAATACTCTCACCTGATTACAGTCTTATCTAAAATTGTTAAAATCAATTTAGAATGCTCACCTAATTACACTCTTATCTAAAATTATTAAAATTATTTGATGTCAAAAATGGTCTAGCCCAATTAGAATTACCGATTCCAATAAAATATCAGCCATATTTCTTTTCCATTGGTGGCCAGCTAGCTAAGTGATAAATACCCATTCTTAGCTCGGTGATGAAATATTCGCTAAAAAAGATGAGCAATAATTTAATCACATTGATATCAACATGGTATTTGACAAGAGTTTTCAATGTAACACTCATTATGCTATTATAAATGTTTCAGTAATGCGAGAAATCACATGGTTGTGATGTCCTTTTAAAATAAATGAACACGTATACTTTATGATACAGCTAAAGTTTTCCATCCCAATGTATAGTTGTCAGAACTTATTCAATACAAGCTCCAGAATATCCTTTATCTATGTGAAGAGTAGACGAAGATGTTAACGTTTTAACCCAACTAAAATTTGGTTGATTTCTTTCTTAGAATTGAAAATTAATTAATTTAGTCGATAGGCTATATATAGTGTGAGATTGTCGCCATGAATTTGTCTCATGCTGGGAAGTTGTCTCACGCCAGGTTTTTCTGCCGGAAAAACCTTGCCTGGGACATTTCGACACCGGTAAACATGGCTGCCTGGGGTTAAACGAATGTTTGTAACATACAATTTTTACTGCTAGCACATCTCTATGTTTTCACCGATCCACCTCATGCTGCCTAGCACTGCTACGGAGGTGCTTGGTGCCTGCATTGGAGCTACTTTTTCTTGGTGAATGTTTGATATTAAATTCCTTCAACCTTAGGTACCATTTACTACAAATAGATTGAGGCCCATCTAGGGTTTCAAGCGATTCAACATGGAGGGAAAAAAATAAAATTTGAGATGAATCATAGCACAATCCCTAACCTAAACCCTAACGTCTCTCATCATTGATTATTTGGTACTTCACTCGCTATATTTTCAAACTGCACCTCATAATTCAGAAGTTGCAAACATCTTGTGCAAGTCAGAGTAATCTATAAGTGAGGAGAATATATATTTTTTCTGTGGTAGTCTACAATGGAGTTTTGGGGTAAGCCTTTGGCTATTATTTCAAAGGCATCATTTTCGCTCTATTTTTGTTTTAATTTTCTGCGAAGTTCAGTTTGTTCGACGAATTTGTTGGGTACTTTAATCTTTGATTCAAGAATGAGATGATCAAAAATAGATAACCAATGAAAGGCCTCTAGTGAACAGGACAATGCAATAATTGTAAAAACAAGAATTGGTGTAATTGGTAATGTTTCTTTTAAAATCAAAATATCCACACTCATAATGGATTTAATAATACAACAACTAGGTTCGTGAAAGAAGGCCTGGAACATTCATGGGACAATAATAGTATTGTGCCTATTTGAATTCATAATTGAAAAGCAATGGCATAGCCAGGGTTTCTGTCTTGTTAATTTTTGTTTTAGTTGCCAAAAATGCTTCAAGGTGGAAAATGTTTCCTAGCTGTTTGGACATTTTCCAATTCTCAAATGCCCTAGAAATGGGCATCCGCTTGCCAGGCAACTTTGTATTCCCTTGACTTGACATGCAAAAGTGTTTTCCTATTTTAAGTTGTGTTGTATTTAAGCATAATAATTTATGTCTGTGAGTTGAGTACCTCAATTTGTACAAAAGTCATAAATTGATAGAAAAATGTTATAAGCTAGGAGGGTCATGGAGTCATGGAAGAACAACATTCTCTACGATTGATTTTTTTGTTATTCAACAGACTAAGGAGGAATGTGAGTATTTAATCAGTCTTGCAAATCCACACATGGTGAAGTCAACTACGGTGGATAGTGCAACTGGAAAAAGCAAAGACAGCAGGTTTACGAATGTTTCTTTCATTGTTGGTATTGTGCATAAGATTTTTATGATAGATATTTGGTAATGATGTTTCTTAGGCTTATATTTTCCCCATATGATAAATTGCAGAGTTCGTACAAGCTCAAGAACATTTTTAAGACGGGGAAAAGATAAAATTATAAGAGGCATTGATAAAAGAATTGTTGATTTGAGCTTCTTACCAATAGGCATGTAGCCATTGATTTTTTCATCCTTAATGCTCTTTTCTAAAATTTCAATTCCTGTATCTATCATGTGTTCTTTCTATTTTGATTCAGTGTTATAGCTATAATTTTTGTTTCTTACATTTGCACTGCTATTCAGGCACCTTCTTTTAGGGTTGAAGAAGCCAGTGTCATGCCTAAAATTTCCACTACAAAATGTAACAATTTTTTTTTTTTCTTTTACAAAACCATTAGTTAAAATAATTATTGCATTGGCTATGGAAGGTTTAATTTCTCTGTGTGAACATATGACCCAAGATTTACTACGGGTGTATAAAAGACCCCACAAGAATTGATAGGTTTCTTGTTGTTCCCTTAACAGTAATTGTACCACCAAGAAAAAAACATTTAGTTTAACACATTAGTAAAATTACTATGCGGATTACTTTCCCAAGATAGCAATGCGTTTATTTATAGCTAGGCCAAAATTTGAATAAGAATAGAATCACTACCTAGCCATATCAATGATAATTTGGCCATCCACCTTAGAACATTTTTTTCCAAACCATAATTATTCCTTGACCATACCTTATTATTATTTATTCAAAGATCTCAATATTAACAATATTATTATTAAACCTAAACGACGGCTCAAATAGCCAATCGGGCAATTATTAGCTAGCCACCATTTAAATTATCAACAACATATTTTTATCTTACCATTATTAATTCATAACAATGACATTAATTTTCTTTAACCAATAACCCTAGTAATTCCAATATTATGTTTAAGTCCAACAATAAACAAAGGTATTATTGACCAATCATGCACTTATTATTTAGGTGTTGATTAACTATCATTACACCTTTATTTTAACAATTATCCTAAGTTAGAATATCAATAGTGATCAACACTAGATAATGATATTATTGTTCCTCCACGATCGATAGTAATAGTATTACTTAACTCCTTTTTTTTGTGTTATTTGACCCATGGACAATTAATAATAGTATTATTTTAACTTAATTATGATTTACCTAATATCATTATACTCTTCTTTTATATTATTGAAAATTATTCTATCATGCCCATAAATTTTACTAGAAAAAGAATCCATAATTTTATTTTATTTTTCAACACATTGTTTAAGTTAATAATCAATCATAGTGTTGGGGTGAACACTGCCTCCCGCTTTATATAATTAATTAACATGGAAGCTATAGTTCTAATAGCCAACACAATCACAAATGGTTTGTTCATTAACCCTATCACCGCCCAATAGTTCAAACACTACTCTTAATATTACTAACAAGATGAATATTGAATTTAATGTTATCCTTGAGTCCTAAGGATGTGATAAATTATGAATATTCTATTTATTTCCTAACCTATTACTTATTTATTTGCTTATTTATCCTTTTGAATATAAAAAGAAGGAAATAAATGTCTTTTATATACATATATACTCTATTGAGTTTAGAGA
This sequence comes from Sequoia sempervirens, assembly GCA_007258455.2. NCBI lineage: Eukaryota > Viridiplantae > Streptophyta > Pinopsida > Cupressales > Cupressaceae > Sequoia > Sequoia sempervirens. Next base: position 73,168 of record VDFB02393070.1, on the reverse strand, counting down.
GTAATTTAAAAATAATAATAATAACTTACCACTTAACATATTACTTCTATATAATTCATAAAAAAAAAAACAAAAGAAATTATTTCTTTTTAAGGAAAAAGTAGTAATTCCTACTCCTTACTTTTATTATCTTTACTCATATCTTTATTCTAATTAACATGCTCTCTTTATTTTTATTTTCCTCGGAATATATTCTCATTCCTTTATTTAAGGAATTCTTAAATCTTAAAGAATACGTGAAATCACTTAAAAGTGATTTGAAGGTAAGGTTGGTAAGTTATCATTTTATTTTACTTATAAGAAGCCTCACTACTACCGAAAGCGTCAATAAATAAGACAGGGTGCTATTCACAGTAGGGCGCAGTAGGCTATTTATTGCCATACTGCTTGGAACGGATTTCACTAGCCGGATTCCAGAACCTCTATAAGGAATTTAAACACCCAGCCGCCCCAGTCCCCACCATCGGTTGCTTTCATCGACATCATGGATTATTTAATTTTTTGTGGAAGTAGGTGATTATCATTTTCTTTTCTAGAATTCAAGGATCCGTCTTTTACACGACTCTCCTCCCCGCCTTGAAACCTGTTGGTGTGAATAAGTCTTGTACCTAGTTTATTCCTTTACTAGGGACTTAGGGGACTTAATTCACATGTTAAGTTTACTTAGGATATTAGTTGTCATATCTAGATAAGTATTAGTTGTCTTATCTAGAATTTCCACTTTCCTAGGTAGTTATGATTTAGTTGTCTCATGTGATAGGATTAAGACACTTGTCATGATCTTGTCTTATCCTATCTCTCATCCTTGCCTTTATAAGCAAGGCATCTCTAGCATATTTGTTAATAGATGGCATATAGCATTGTATAGTATTGCATTGATCATATTGTATCATATTGCAATCCTTGTTTGGTGGAATAGCATCTTCCATTGTTGCTTCTCTCTATCTCTTGTGGAGGTTCTTTGGCGTTGCAGATTGAAGATCTTGGGTTGTCAACTCCAACATGGTATCAGAGCTTTGAATCTGGCAAGCCCCTTCCATTTTTTTATTAGAGAGTTTCCATCAATTTCTATTGTCATTTTTTGAGTTCTTGTATCCTATATTGCATGCTTGCATTTTGGTGAGATCTGGTGATTGCAGTGCTTTTGGCTATAGTGGCAGCATTTTAGGCTGTCCCATTGCGTCCAGGAGGCTCAAAAAAGTCAGATCTGGCTTTTGCTTCACCTAATTTCATCACCATTTGCAGTTTTGGCAAAGAAGGGTTTGGAGCTCAGATCTGGTGAACAACTTTTTACAGGAGCACTTTGAGCCAAAAATAAGTCTTCCATTACGTCCGGGTGGCCGTTTCCAATTTTTTTGATATATAATTTGCCTATATTCGGCAAAAGTTGTCTTCGGGGCAAAAAAATTTTAGCAGAGGCGGCCTATGGCCCACCTGCGCAGGTACGCGTGTCGTCAGAATTTTTTTTCAAAAATTTCATAAAAATTATTATATTATTTCTGTCGGCATTTTTATTTATTAAAAAAAAAAGTTAAAAAAAAAATATATTTTCAAAGCGCTTTTAAGCGCCGGTGGGTTTAAGAAATCCGCAGATTTCTGCAGACTGTTTTTTCCGTGGTTTTATTTAAACCAACGGCGGCCTAACCTCCACGGTCTCCAACGGCCTGAGAGCCGCCAGCCACCGGTTACCGCCAGCGGTCTCCACCGCCGACCGCGCTGACCGCCCGTGCAGACCGCCCGGTCACACCGCCGACCGCCGACGAAAACCGCTAGCGGGTAAACCGCTAGCGGGTAAACCGCGCGGAATTTTTTCTGCAGACTGTCAGCGCCTGGTCACGTGGGTGACCGAACGCCAGCCTTCAAAGTGCCTAAAATAGGCATTTTTTTCATTTTTGCATAACTTTTCGCCACGAAGTCGGATTTCAGCAAACGAGATATTGTCGGAAAGGTGGTTCGACGAACTTCGCAGTGGTGTAGGTGAATTTTTCAGATTTTGCCATTTTTTGCCAGATTTTTTAGCTTGAAGGTACAAGTGCATTTATTGCTTGTTCTTGATGTAACTTTTGCCAACGAAGTCGAAATTTGGCAAACTTTTGTTTGAAATTGATCAGAAAATCGCAAGGAATCTGTTTGTAACCTCTGTTTTCAGCTTTGCAAGCTCCTTTTTCTAAAAAATTGTAAAAATCACCGTGTGTTATAAACGGTTGATTTGAGCTTGTCACTTGTAAAAATTGCAAGATTTGTTCATTGTAATTTGCTGGGAGGGTTGCAAAATTAGTTTTAATACATTCTGGGGGGGTGAAAGGCACAATTTAAGTGCCACATTGTCCTTTTCTTTTGGTGATTCATGGCGGATCTAAGACAAATTGAACCACTCACTCCACACAATTATCATACATGGAAGCTAAAAATGACACAATTGTTGCAATCTAAGGGTCTATGGGTAATGTTAGATGCAGAACAACCTAAATTTACAAGGGATTATGAAAATTTTTTCCATAGATGTAAAATGGATGAAGCAAAAGGGCTCATTGGCTTACATGTTTCTGATAATCTGTTATTTCATATTTCAGAGTGCAAAACACCTAAGAATGTCTGGGACAAACTTGAAGAATTGTATGGTAAAGTAAATCATTTCAGAACCTTGCAACTTCAAGCAGAACTTCAATCCCTCTCTCCAGATACATTTCCTTCCATGCAAGATTTTCTTGCTCAATTCAAGATGATTTTGTCACAGTTGAAAGGATGTGGACGTGATGTATCTAGTAATGAATGTATCTTCTTGATTCTGTCTAAGTTAAAGGGCCCTTATCAAGTGTTTTCTTCTACTTTCTATTCAACTATGGATGCAATAGGGAAAGATTACAAAATGCCTACATTTGAGTTGTTTTGTGAGCGTCTTACTAGGGAGGAGGCCAAGTTAATTCAGTTGGATGCCTTACCTAATTCTAAGAATCATGCTCTAATGGCTCAATCATCCAAGGGTAAAGGAAAGAACAAGAAGAAGCCCAAAGCAGAATCATCTTTTGGTAGTGAGAATCCCTCCAAACCGAAGCCGAAGAACAATCAGAAGTCCACTCAATCTCCTTCTTCTTCTACCTCTGGAGATTCTTCTTCCAAGTCCAAGAAAAAGAAAGGAGATCCTTGTTCATTTTGTGGAAAATCTAGACATGATGCATCTCATTGCTTTAAGAGATTAGAGGCCTTAGAGGAAGCTATGAAGAAGCACAATATTTCAGTGGCTAAACCTTCTTCCATGAGCAAAGGGCAAGCTCTTTCTGCACAAGCTATGCATTCACCGTCAGATAGTTGGATTCTTGATTCAAGTGCCTCACATCACATGACAAATTCAAGTGATCTTCTTGATTCTATAGTTCATACTTCTACTTCTCAGATTGCAGTTGGGAACTCTTCACATATTCCAGTTTTGGGGACAGGCTCCATTCAGATGCTAGATGGGTGCATTGATGATGTTTTACTTGTTCCTGATATTTCAGCGAATCTTCTTTCCGTATATCAGATTTGTCATTCTGGAGATGGGAAGTTAGTTGAGTTTTCTCCACAAAATGTGACTATTAGACAGTTGCAAGATCCTGAGAATGTTGTCGCAACAGGAGTAGTTGATCATGAGAATCATTTGTATCGATTTGATGGATTTGAGTCTTCATCAGGGTCATGTTTTGTTGCTCATGCTGATTCAATGAGCAAGCTTTGGCATGAGAGATTTGGGCACTTGAATTATAGATATCTTCAACAAATGAAAGCACACAACTTAGTGGTTGGTCTTCCAAAGATCACTTGCACAGATGGTGTTTGTCAAGGATGTGTTCTTGGCAAGCAACATCAAGATCCTTTTCCTAAAGGTCACGCTACATGTGCAACCACACCCCTTGAGTTGGTCCATAGTGATCTTATGTCATTCCCAACTCCTTCCTTTTCAGGGGCCAAGTATGTGCTAACATTCATTGATGATTTTTCCCGCCGGACATGGGTCTACTTTCTGAAGCTCAAGAGTGATGTCCTCACCAACTTCAAGACCTTCAAAACCTTTGTGGAGAAGCAGTCAGGTTTTTCTCTTCGACAGATATGCACAGATAATGGGGGGGAGTATGTTAATCAGGCATTTCAGGATTTTTGCAGTGCGAATGGTATTCTTCATCAGCACACAGTTCCTTACACTCCTCAGCAGAATGGTGTGGCCGAGAGAAAGAACAGGACTCTCAGGGAAATGGCCAATTGTATGATTCAGTCTAGGTCCATGGCTCCCGCTTTTTGGGCCGAAGCTATCAATTGTGCTAATTATATTCAGAATCGTATGCCCCACAAGGCAGTGCAAAATATGACCCCTAAGGAGGCTTGGTCTCATCACAAGCCAAATGTTTCCTTCTTCAGAGTATTCGGTAGTGAGGCTTGGGCATTCATTCCGAATGGTCGGCGTAAATCCATGGAGAAGAAGAGTCAGTGTTACATTTTTGTTGGCTATTGTGAGGATGTGAAGGCATACAGATTATTTGATCCTAACACACGAGAGGTTCATTTCCGACGTGATGTTCAGTTTTCTGAGACCTTCACCCAGCCAGATCCTCCTACGACTTCTTCTTCATCACAACCTACTCAGTCTTCTTCAGTTGATGATACTTTGCTACTTGAGGAAGATTTTTATGATGGTCTTGATGAACCTCCTCCTCACTCACCCACTAGGCCATGATGGGCTCGAGTTACTCTTAAGGAGGTTGGTCCTCTTGTTGGTGATCCCACAGACACTCGCCGCACTCGTTCTTAGACTTCTGGAATCAGTCTTTTGAGTCATGCAGTTTCAGATGATCCTCAGAAGTTTTCAGATGCTTCAGGTATTCCAGAGTGGGATAGTGCTATGGATGATGAGTATTCTTCTTTGATGAAGAATCATACTTGGGATCTTGTGCCTCTTCCCAAGGGAAGAAAGTTGGTTCGGTGCAAGTGGGTGTATCGTACCAAGTATGCAGCAGATGGTTCCATTGACAAGTACAAGGCTCGTCTTGTTGCAAAGGGGTTTTCTCAGGTTGAAGGGATTGACTATTCGAGACCTTTGCTCGTTGCCAAGATGGATTCTATTGTCCTTGCTATAGCTGCATCTCAGGGATGGTCAGTATATCAGATGGATGTGAAGAGTGCTTTCTTGCATGGGGATCTTCATGAGGAGATCTATATGGAGCAGCCACCAGGTTTTGTGCAAGACTCTTCACTTGTTTGCAGGCTTCGACGTTCATTGTATGGTCTCAAACAAGCCCCTCGGGCTTGGTATGAGAAGATGGATAGTTTCTTGCTTGCTTCCGGTTACACTCGCTGCCATTCCGATCCCACAGTTTATACACAGAGACATGGAGAGGATCTACTTATACTTGTGCTCTACGTGGATGATTTGATTCTCACAGGGAGTTCTACTTCCATGATTCAGAGTACACAGCGAGCATTGATGGAGCGATTTGATATGACCGACCTTGGTCTTTTGCATTACTTCCTTGGTCTTCAGATTCATCAGACTTCTGAGGGGATCTTCGTTGTCCAGCAGAAGTATGCTCTTGATTTGCTTCAAGATTTGGCATGGCTATTGCAAGCCTGCCCCTACTCCATTCCAGTCAGGTGTTGTACTGTCTTCCAGTTGCACTACTCCTACAGTTGATCCTACCTTGTATCGGCAGTTGGTTGGCAGTCTTTTGTACTTGACACATAGTCGTCCTGATATTTCCTTTGCGGTTGGACTTGTCTCTCGCTTCTCACAGGAGCCTCATGAGAGTCATTGGAAAGCCGCCAAGCGTATCTTGAGATACATTCAGGGACTACTCATTTTGGCATTCACTACACTTCAGGTGCATCTCAGATTGTGGGCTTCACTGACTCAGATTGGGCTGGTGATGTCAATGATCGGAAGTCTACGGCTTTGTCTTGCCTTGGTTAGGTCCGATTGCATGGTCATGCAAGAAGCGGCTGCTATTGCATTATCATTGGCAGAGGCTAAAATATCGGTGCTGTGTTGTTAGCTAGTCGGGAGGTTTTGTGCCCGGCGGTTGATGGCGAGTTAGTTCCCTTCCACTCGGCCACTACTCTTTGGTGTGACAATCAGTGCCATTCATATTTCGCAACCCAGTGGAGCATCCGGACTAAGCATATTGAGATCCACATGCACTTCATCAGGCAGCTCATCCAGGATGGTGTTCTCAGCTTGGAGTATTTGCCTACAGATCAGCAGGTTGCAGACATCTTCACTAAACCTTTGGCATCGCCTCGTTATCTTCAGTTGCGATCGATGCTTGGGGTGAAGGAAGTTGTCCTTGGGGGGTCTTGAGGAGTCCTCCTTCCTTCATTAGTTTTCTTTGTTTCTTTTCTCTCTTTTGGAGAGGAGTTTTCTCCCACAGGGTTTTTCTCCTTTTCTCCGCTTGTGAGAGTTTTTTTGTTTTGTACATGGGTACCTCATCAGGCCTAGTTGCCGGGACCCATCTTTTGCATGTTTGCATTGGTTTGTACCTCCCTAAGATGCACTTAAGGGGGGGTGTTGGTGTGAATAATTCTTGTACCTAGTTTATTCCTTTACTAGGGACTTAGGGGACTTAATTCACATGTTAAGTTTACTTAGGATATTAGTTGCATATCTAGATAAGTATTAGTTGTCTTATCTAGAATTTCCACTTTCCTAGGTAGTTATGATTTAGTTGTCTCATGTGATAGGATTAAGACACTTGTCATGATCTTGTCTTATCCTATCTCTCATCCTTGCCTTTATAAGCAAGGCATCTCTAGCATATTTGTTGATAGATGGCATATAGCATTGTATAGTATTGCATTGATCATATTGTATCATATTGTAATCCTTGTTTGGTGGAATAGCATCTTCCATTGTTGCTTCTCTCTATCTCTTGTGGAGGTTCTTTGGCGTTGCAGATTGAAGATTTTGGGTTGTCAACTCCAACAAAACCCACAATTCTCTATCTCCAAAATAAGTTACATATTAATTATTCTTGTATATACCTAACTAAGCAGGATAAATGATATCATAATGATAAAACCTAAATGTGTTAATTATCAGGATCTTGGAGGTTGTTTTCGTTTTAATAAATATACTCCAAAACCATGTCAAAACCTTTATTTTTTTTGGCTGTAGCCCATCAAATTGGAGAAGTGAAAGGGTACACCCGCGAGGAAGAAAAGTGAGGGAGCGGGTACCAGCAACAGTGCGAAAAACAACAATATACGGCAAAGAAATAACCTATAGAATGACAGAAAAAGGTGAACGACTGAGCTTCGTTTAATCGTCTTGCATTGATATGGACGCAAAATAGCCATTGATATGCTATTGCAGATTGCCGCGCTCCTAGAAAGGATGCCTAAAGGATTCCTAATGATAAATGTGAATGAAATGTTTAGGTTTCCCAGTCAAAACTTTGGGATGACATTTAAAGAACTATCAATACCTTCCAAGTACTATTAACTAAGAATCTGTTTAGTGTCACTTCAAATCTGTCAGGCAGAGATATGCGTCTGAGGAGTTAATGAGATGTGATGGAAAAGTGAGGGATAGTTTGAGAAGAAAGCATTCGATACTAAAGTCAGTTGTCCATGTCTCTTTCAAGCCTATCCTCTTATCTGTGCTCTCGCTGACTCCACCTAATCTTGATATGGTTATTAATGTTTTCGTACAAGGTCTGATTCGAAGCTGCAACAACGCATGATAAGCCATAATGGCATCTTAGTTGAGAGAGCTAAAGGCGCTGGACTCTGAAACTGTATTGTTTGAACCAGAAAGCATTGTTTATTTTTCTTTTTTCTTTTTTTTTTTTTGCCATTTGTGACAAGATGCAACTTGGATCATATACTTTTAACGTCTATACCAGCTAGTCAAAGGTAGAAGTCATGGAGATGATATTTCTGTTTCCATATTATTTATCTGAACAAGGGTCTTAAACTTCGGCTTTGTAAAATATAATTGCACTTGAAGAAGACTCTGCTTTATAGAATAAATTCCACTAGAATAGCAAGGATGTTTTTGGTTCGAAGAAGCCCCATTTCAGAGTTGTATCAACTCTTCCCGTTGTCCAATTTATTAGTGTGTGTTTTTTTTTTTTGTTGAGGGTAGTGAACATTCAATAAAACTCACAACAATGTAATAAAATATTGTACTATGGAATGCAAAAAATACTCTCAAGCTCTCCCTCCGTCGTTTCATTTCATTTTGTTGCCTCTATTTTTTTTTTGTTTCTTCATCTTACAAAGAAAATAACACATTAACACAGCGAATATATTACATCATAAGTACAAATAGAATAATTGTTTCATTTCCTGATTAAATTTTCTTTTGTTTCTCTTTAATGCATCCTACTGTCACTAAAACTCAACAAAATGCATTTTCAGACTGCAACATATATAACCATTCAGTTCTACCAGATATCTTTTTTCAACGATTCCTTAATGTATCTTAAGGAAAGTGTTTTGCTACTACTCACAAGGTAAACACGTTTTCTTCATTGCAACAAAATATAAGGCTTTCAATACTGCATTCAACACTTAAGAAGCACAATGGACAACACACACAGGAAGAAGATTTGCTCTGTTACATCTTACACCAGCTCCCATGTCACAATGAATTTAAAGAATTAATGAAAGACACATAGCTGATTTAGGGCTTGCTCTTTTCCCATTTTCTTTCCTGATACATCAGAGCACTAGCTTTCCAATTTAAAAACTAATTTTAAGAATTACAAAGGATTACAAACAACTAAATCGGGCTTGCTCTCCACCCTACCGTAATGGCGTCATGGAGCCTTGTGGGCTCTGACCATACCCCCGAGCAAGAAATATTTCAACCCCAACATGATTAATGGGGCCCTCTCAAAATTTTACGAAGTAAAGAAATAGCACAACATTCATGTTACACACCTATAGACCCTTCACCCACCATATTCAACGAAAATCCACACAAACATACCACTCTCTTGCTGTAACTAAACAATGAAAATGAGAATAGTAAAACTTATCTCTTTGCTTTAGGTGTTGGAATTTAACTCTTTTATCCCTCTTTCCTCTCCAATGAAGCTATTTGGATCACTCTCTTCCCAGCAAGACTCATCTCCTCTTCTCAATCTTCCTACCATATTCTCTAAGTTCTCCAAAAGGAGAAGTGGGTAACAACCTACTCATTCTTCATATCCAACTATATAGGAGTTTCAACTTGCAACCCTTTGGATGGGGAGGTGTGGAGTGTACCTCCCTTCTTCAATGAGATTCTTTTCTCATTAAAGAGGTAGCATGCATTTGGACAACCCCAAATCTTTTCACCTCCCATCCTCTCCTCAAAATTCGCCACTCTTCATTATGGTGACTTTTCAAGAGTCAAATTATGTCCTTGGGACCCTATTGCATGCCCACTTGACCCCTACCACTAAGGTATAGACCCTAGGGGGTTTATTTTTGCATCCCACCCAAGTAAATTGACCAACAACCCTCTTTAAAAACCCACTTAAAGATCCATCCGAGTTTCACACTTGGGTAAGGGTTCCCAACCCCTAACCCATATAATTAAATATTCTCACAAACCAAAATAAATTATACCTTTAATGTCAACCTTCACTTTTTAACCTATCAACACATTAAATTTATATCCTCAAGAAGATGTCTTTTGATTTTCCCCCGATGGTCCTCCCTTCCCATGCTAACATTGTTGCCTTCCTGCACATTACCGACATGATCATAAGTAACATTGTATATCACATTAATATATTAGCTGAATATTCTAAACTTTAACCATATAATAATCCATTTAAATCTCAATTTGTATTCCATAGTATACTAGTGTATTACACCTTCATGGTAGTGACAATAGAACATAATGCCAAAATGAAATTACAAGGATTTTGCCAATAGATCACCTTATTTGTCATCCAAAATATATCTAATCATCAATTTAAGAAAATCATTTAACAAATTAGGTTTAGCATTAATCACGTGTGAAACGGGGTCTTACATCCCCCTCCCCTTAGCTTAGACTTCCTCCTGGAAGTCATTAAGGTCAAGAAGATAAATCTCAATATAGCAATGAATATAAATATATTAGAATATGAATTACTTGACTTTCTTGATGAAGAAGTCATAGCATTCAACCATTAAGCACACATTAAATAATCCCTTTCATGAATCAAACATCTAAATGCTTAGAACAAAATTTTCCACCATAGAACATTTATTCAAAATATAGTCACAAATCTTATTAGCCATCCATGTAGTTAATATTTTTGAAATCAACATATATCCAACACATATTCAAACATCTTAACATCCTTAGACACCCTTCAAGGTTCTCTTTTGCATCATAAACATCACTCATGATGTCAGAAAATACTTTCATTCTAATATCAATTCCTGTCTCAAGAATAATAGTCTCAATTTTATTTGTCACTTTCTTTCTCACGTAATAGTCAAGTACTTTCTCATGTCATTCATTCACAAATTTACCCATACATCACAAAAATTACACATAAATCACATCACAAGGCTCAATGGGGTTTACAAGGATGGATATTCTTGGATGCCATAATCATTAGGAAAGATGATCTTGAGGCCCTTCTCTAAGGACTCCTCCATACTGATAAGAACAATCATAGAACGAGGGGAAGAATGGATTAATGACCGTCCCATACCGGTCCCATTTACAACCCCCTTCAAAATAATTCCCCAGCGCATCTACTCCCCTATACGACCTGCCAGGGAACCCCTTGGGATATGGCAGTTTACAGATGTCACATTACACTAGACATGCCAGCAATTTGCAAACAAGTAGAAAGCCTCAAACCGAGTAACATAAAATCGTAACTAAAGTTTCAATAAAATTCTTAGAGAGAAAACTATCAAATTCAAAGAGAAACAAAATAAAGATCAATTGTAGCTACATTGCAACATTCTAATCTTAATTCAAAAATAAAATTAAATAAGTCCTTGAGGCAATTTGGACTATAACAACCTTCAAGTGGCTAAATAGCCTAATACAATAAATAGAAAAGTCCACATTGCTGGCACATAATAAAATAAAACATCAATCGAGAATTGCCAATAATTCATATTCCAACAATAAAATCTGCACATTACGAGCACCACGTGACTTGATAAGCCACCTAAGGGGAGGAGGGGAATTGGTGGTTCTCTAACCACATAAATATGATAGCATGCAATAACTGGTGGTCCCTGACCACATAAATATGAATAATTGGTGGTCCCTGACCACATAAATTTGCATCATTGGTGGTCCCTGACCACATAAATATAAGTAACTGGTGGTCCCTGACCACATAAATATGAATAATTGGTGGTCCCTGACCACATAAATTTGCATCATTGGTGGTCCCTGACCACATAAATATAAGTAACTGGTAGTCCATAAAATTCCATCCTTTACCCATGGGTATAACATCAAGGAATAGGTTTGCACTATGAACCAACAAGTGTGGCTCTCATATGTGGGGGAGTAGGCTACGATCAACGTCCATGGGAGGATTACAATGACTCAACATAGATCCTTTTTTAGGATTAGGGACAATGCCCTGAGCTTGTAATTTCCTGATGGGAGAACATGTGCCTCTCAACCCCTATTTACACTAGCTGGCATCGCACTCCCATAAGGGGGGAACCAAACACTAGGGGTACACATTTAACATAAAAATAAAACTAACACAAAGGAATACAACACATTTCATTTAATATACACACTTATACACATAACACATTTATTTGAACTCACAACTAGCTAGCTTACATAAAGGCCATCACAAAGGGTACACATAGGGGATCATACTAGATGTCCACCACCCTTATCCCAAGTTAGATACCTTGTATCTCATACTTGGGGCACAACACATTTACTGGTTTTCACTTCACATGTCATAACGTCATAACATAATACACTTTATGAAATTCATCATATTGTAGAATAAAATCAATTCACTTACATACACTTATTTTTCTTTAAACAATAATCACTTTGCTTCTTAATTTTGTACATATCTACTCACTTTGCATGGGTAAAGGAATCACTAGTTGATGCACAAATGTAGCTTATGTATATTACTCCATTTCCCTAGAATTTAACAATACATGGTACACCACACCTCCCATCTTACTAAGTGTTTGACATCACATATATGATCAAGATCGGTTTTCTATATTTATCCATGCCATTATTCTCCTTTCATTCAACTATGTTTGTTATGTTCGTTAACATATCAATATGGGTAATTCCACTATATTTTTCACAACCTGTTAAGGAAGATTTCTCACTTAATAGGGAAAATAGTCAATCATATTCATTTGAAACATAGAAATATGAGAAAAGAAAACACACTTGATGCATAAAACACATAATAACTCATGGAATAGTAATTCTCACAACCCATTAATATCTTTTTACAATTCTTGCATTTCGCTATCTAAATCTAAACTATTTACTCACATGTTGTAATCATCATTGTTACAATCACAATTCCATTTAACCTCATAAAAATGCATAATGAGTAGAAGTCTTGAAATTTCTATCTACCTTTAAGCTTTCTCCTCTGCATTCAAGTGTAAATAATTTTACCTCAAAGAGCAAATATGGTCAATGGTATAAAATGCACATTAGTTGAAAGTTTTACAAGTCTACTTTAGTGTCTCTTATCTATATAGTTTAACTTTCCACACCGTGAATCACACATACTTCATTACTCAATTTATAGGTCTTCATACAATTGATTATTCAATCCATGCAACATGTATACAACCTTCAAGGTCAACACCTAATTGATTACATTATTACTTCCTTTATGACAAGTTTCCTTTCTTATTTTTTTGCACCAATAAGTCTTTAGTTCTTAGCTATGTATAAGGAAGTAGTTATGGTGTGTGCCCTCAATAATGTTATCACTCCAAATTTATATTTGACAAAGTCTCTTCACCAAGGTTTTAGACTTAATTACGAGAAGGAAATTATTTCCACATTACCTAAATCAATTTCCACCAATCTTGACATAGTTGTAACTTTCTAAACATTCTCACCTTTGACTCAACTCCTAGAAATCATCTTGCTTTGTTAACTATTTAATCTTTAAATAATAAGCACAAGGGTTTGTTAGCTTATAGTTTAATCAAGTTTACTAGGCCATCATCTACTTACACATGTGTTTAAATAACTTTAAAGTTTCACCATTTAAGTCAAGATGAATATTTTGATTCTGACTACTTTTATAAATTGGACTTAATATATAATGCAATATTTTGATTATTAGTTGATGTCATTTTACATGATATCATTACCTATCACACACAATACGAATAATTTGTTGCTTCATGAAATCAACCCTTATACGCTTATATGTAAATCAAGATAGATTTGGTTAATAGGTTAAGGCCTAGGAAAATCATGCCCTAAGGCATACAAGATAAAATTTCATGCATGTATTAATACCAATGTGTGAGTTCAAGCCCTTAACTTTATGTCTAACTACCTTCACCTTGAGGGTTTAGTTTTAATAAAATAAAATAAATATAAATAAATTTGACAAGATCTTAAATCTTGCTATAAGGGTACTTAAATTACACAGAACACACAGTTCAAGGGTGTTATATTTAATCAATTTAAGAGTTTATAAATTTAAACTTATTTAATTACAACCTTTAACACACTAATCCTTTTCATGGTTCATAAAATTCTTTCTTTCTTTTTTTTTTTTTGGATAGTTACATGATTCCAAATATAATTATAATGTTCTATCCTTTCTTCATATAGTCAAGCATTTATAACAAGGACTATGCCTCATAACTCAATTATACCCTTTTTAAGGTTTTAAGGAAATTTGATAACAACAGGCTAGATTAATGTTGTAACCCTAGTTAAGTAGTCTAATATGGGATCTAGGTATTCACCTTATGAAGGCACCATGTCTAGACTTGAGTTTCTTTTGAATTTTTGAATTCGTTAATAAGTTGCTTGCTTGACCTATCTTTAACAGTCACTTCCTGACCATTTAGTACTTTAAAGCCTTATTTAGGTCATATGTTTAAACTAAGTTCTTAGGTATCACACCATGTGAGTTCTTTAGATTTAAAATTTTATTCTAACTAACACAAGATGTCTTGCATACACACAATACGTAATGCCCAATTTATTCCCAGAGTTCCCTAGAGTTGCAACCTAGGGCTCTGATACCAAGTGTCATGCCTAAAATTTCCACTACAAAATGTAACAATTTTTTTTTTTTTCTTTTACAAAACCATTAGTTAAAATAATTATTGCATTGGCTATGGAAGGTTTAATTTCTCTGTGTGAACATATGACCCAAGATTTACTACGGGTGTATAAAAGACCCCACAAGAATTGATAGGTTTCTTGTTGTTCCCTTAACAGTAATTGTACCACCAAGAAAAAAACATTTAGTTTAACACATTAGTAAAATTACTATGCGGATTACTTTCCCAAGATAGCAATGCGTTTATTTATAGCTAGGCCAAAATTTGAATAAGAATAGAATCACTACCTAGCCATATCAATGATAATTTGGCCATCCACCTTAGAACATTTTTTTCCAAACCATAATTATTCCTTGACCATACCTTATTATTATTTATTCAAAGATCTCAATATTAACAATATTATTATTAAACCTAAACGACGGTTCAAATAGCCAATCGGGCAATTATTAGCTAGCCACCATTTAAATTATCAACAACATATTTTTATCTTACCATTATTAATTCATAACAATGACATTAATTTTCTTTAACCAATAACCCTAGTAATTCCAATATTATGTTTAAGTCCAACAATAAACAAAGGTATTATTGACCAATCATGCACTTATTATTTAGGTGTTGATTAACTATCATTACACCTTTATTTTAACAATTATCCTAAGTTAGAATATCAATAGTGATCAACACTAGATAATGCTATTATTGTTCCTCCACGATCGATAGTAATAGTATTACTTAACTCCTTTTTTTTGTGTTATTTGACCCATGGACAATTAATAATAGTATTATTTTAACTTAATTATGATTTACCTAATATCATTATACTCTTCTTTTATATTATTAAAAATTATTCTATCATGCCCATAAATTTTACTAGAAAAAGAATCCATAATTTTATTTTATTTTTCAACACATTGTTTAAGTTAATAATCAATCATAGTGTTGGGGTGAACACTGCCTCCCGCTTTATATAATTAATTAACATGGAAGCTATAGTTCTAATAGCCAACACAATCACAAATGGTTTGTTCATTAACCCTATCACCGCCCAATAGTTCAAACACTACTCTTAATATTACTAACAAGATGAATATTGAATTTAATGTTATCCTTGAGTCCTAAGGATGTGATAAATTATGAATATTCTATTTATTTCCTAACCTATTACTTATTTATTTGCTTATTTATCCTTTTGAATATAAAAAGAAGGAAATAAATGTCTTTTATATACATATATACTCTATTGAGTTTAGAGAGTAATTTAAAAATAATAATAATAACTTACCACTTAACATATTACTTCTATATAATTCATAAAAAAAAAAACAAAAGAAATTATTTCTTTTTAAGGAAAAAGTAGTAATTCCTACTCCTTACTTTTATTATCTTTACTCATATCTTTATTCTAATTAACATGCTCTCTTTATTTTTATTTTCCTCGGAATATATTCTCATTCCTTTATTTAAGGAATTCTTAAATCTTAAAGAATACGTGAAATCACTTAAAAGTGATTTGAAGGTAAGGTTGGTAAGTTATCATTTTATTTTACTTATAAGAAGCCTCACTACTACCGAAAGCGTCAATAAATAAGACAGGGTGCTATTCACAGTAGGGCGCAGTAGGCTATTTATTGCCATACTGCTTGGAACGGATTTCACTAGCCGGATTCCAGAACCTCTATAAGGAATTTAAACACCCACCCGCCCCAGTCCCCACCATCGGTTGCTTTCATCGACATCATGGATTATTTTTTTTTTTGTGGAAGTAGGTGATTATCATTTTCTTTTCTAGAATTCAAGGATCCGTCTTTTACACGACTCTCCTCCCCGCCTTGAAACCCACAATTCTCTATCTCCAAAATAAGTTACATATTAATTATTCTTGTATATACCTAACTAAGCAGGATAAATGATATCATAATGATAAAACCTAAATGTGTTAATTATCAGGATCTTGGCGGTTGTTTTCGTTTTAATAAATATACTCCAAAACCATGTCAAAACCTTTATTTTTTTTTGGCTGTAGCCCATCAAATTGGAGAAGTGAAAGGGTACACCCGCGAGGAAGAAAAGTGAGGGAGCGGGTACCAGCAACAGTGCGAAAAACAACAATATACGGCAAAGAAATAACCTATAGAATGACAGAAAAAGGTGAATGACTGAGCTTCGTTTAATCGTCTTGCATTGATATGGACACAAAATAGCCATTGATATGCTATTGCAGATTGCCGCGCTCCTAGAAAGGATGCCTAAAGGATTCCTAATGATAAATGTGAACGAAATGTTTAGGTTTCCCAGTCAAAACTTTGGGATGACATTTAAAGAACTATCAATACCTTCCAAGTACTATTAACTAAGAATCTGTTTAGTGTCACTTCAAATCTGTCAGGCAGAGATATGCGTCTGAGGAGTTAATGAGATGTGATGGAAAAGTGAGGGATAGTTTGAGAAGAAAGCATTCGATACTAAAGTCAGTTGTCCATGTCTCTTTCAAGCCTATCCTCTTATCTGTGCTCTCGCTGACTCCACCTAATCTTGATATGGTTATTAATGTTTTCGTACAAGGTCTGATTCGAAGCTGCAACAACGCATGATAAGCCATAATGGCATCTTAGTTGAGAGAGCTAAAGGCGCTGGACTCTGAAACTATATTGCTTGAACCAGAAAGCATTGTTTATTTTTCTTTTTTCTTTTTTTTTTTTTGCCATTTGTGACAAGATGCAACTTGGATCGTATACTTTTAACGTCTATACCAGCTAGTCAAAGGTAGAAGTCATGGAGATGATATTTCTGTTTCCATATTATTTATCTGAACAAGGGTCTTAAACTTCGGCTTTGTAAAATATAATTGCACTTGAAGAAGACTCTGCTTTATAGAATAAATGCCACTAGAATAGCAAGGATGTTTTTGGTTCGAAGAAGCCCCATTTCAGAGTCGTATCAACTCTTCCCGTTGTCCAATTTATTAGTGTGTGTGTTTTTTTTTTTTGTTGAGGGTAGTGAACATTCAATAAAACTCACAACAATGTAATAAAATATTGTACTATGGAATGCAGAAAATACTCTCAAGCTCTCCCTCCGTCGTTTCATTTCATTTTGTTGCCTCTGTTTTTTTTTTGTTTCTTCATCTTACAAAGAAAATAACACATTAACACAGCGAATATATTACATCATAAGTACGAATAGAATAATTGTTTCATTTCCTGATTAAATTTTCTTTTGTTTCTCTTTAATGCATCCTACTGTCACTAAAACTCAACAAAATGCATTTTCAGACTACAACATATATAACCATTCAGTTCTACCAGATATCTTTTTTCAACGATTCCTTAATGTATCTTAAGGAAAGTGTTTTTCTACTACTCACAAGGTAAACACGTTTTCTTCATTGCAACAAAATATAAGGCTTTCAATACTGCATTCAACACTTAAGAAGCACAATGGACAACACACACAGGAAGAAGATTTGCTCTGTTACATCTTACACCAGCTCCCATGTCACAATGAATTTAAAGAATTAATGAAAGACACATAGCTGATTTAGGGCTTGCTCTTTTCCCATTTTCTTTCCTGATACATCAGAGCACTAGCTTTCCAATTTAAAAACTAATTTTAAGAATTACAAAGGATTACAAACAACTAAATCGGGCTTGCTCTCCACCCTACCGTAATGGCGTCATGGAGCCTTGTGGGCTCTGACCATACCCCCGAGCAAGAAATATTTCAACCCCAACATGATTAATGGGGCCCTCTCAAAATTTTACGAAGTAAAGAAATAGCACAACATTCATGTTACACACCTATAGACCCTTCACCCACCATATTCAACGAAAATCCACACAAACATACCACTCTCTTGCTGTAACTAAACAATGAAAATGAGAATAGTAAAACTTATCTCTTTGCTTTAGGTGTTGGAATTTAACTCTTTTATCCCTCTTTCCTCTCCAATGAAGCTATTTGGATCACTCTCTTCCCAGCAAGACTCATCTCCTCTTCTCAATCTTCCTACCATATTCTCTAAGTTCTCCAAAAGGAGAAGTGGGTAACAACCTACTCATTCTTCATATCCAACTATATAGTAGTTTCAACTTGCAACCCTTTGGATGGGGAGGTGTGGAGTGTACCTCCCTTCTTCAATGAGATTCTTTTCTCATTAAAGAGGTAGCATGCATTTGGACAACCCCAAATCTTTTCACCTCCCATCCTCTCCTCAAAATTCGCCACTCTTCATTATGGTGACTTTTCAAGAGTCAAATTATGTCCTTGGGACCCTATTGCATGCCCACTTGACCCCTACCACTAAGGTATAGACCCTAGGGGGTTTATTTTTGCATCCCACCCAAGTAAATTGACCAACAACCCTCTTTAAAAACCCACTTAAAGATCCATCCGAGTTTCACACTTGGGTAAGGGTTCCCAACCCCTAACCCATATAATTAAATATTCTCACAAACCAAAATAAATTATACCTTTAATATCAACCTTCACTTTTTAACCTATCAACACATTAAATTTATATCCTCAAGAAGATGTCTTTTGATTTTCCCCCGATGGTCCTCCCTTCCCATGCTAACATTGTTGCCTTCCTGCACATTACCGACATGATCATAAGTAACATTGTATATCACATTAATATATTAGCTGAATATTCTAAACTTTAACCATATAATAATCCATTTAAATCTCAATTTGTATTCTATAGTATACTAGTGTATTACACCTTCATGGTAGTGACAATAGAACATAATGCCAAAATGAAATTACAAGGATTTTGCCAATAGATCACCTTATTTGTCATCCAAAATATATCTAATCATCAATTTAAGAAAATCATCTAACAAATTAGGTTTAGCATTAATCACGTGTGAAACGGGGTCTTACAGCCAATTTCATACAAGTAGCTAATCGGTGGAAGGAACCTTTTAGAAGAATCTGAAAATATGATTCATTCTCTTTTTATTTTCTTTGGTAACACGCATGTGTTGAAAGCTCCTATATAAGGCAATACAAGGCATTCAAAGAGGATTGTGGTTAGTTTGAGTTGGTCATTGTTACAAATTGGAAGAATTGTCTCTAACAAGGTTGGATGTATGCCTTTGAAGGACATTTTGGAGAACAATGGCCATTGAAGATTATATGTCATCCTTATGCCTCTTGGTGAAAATGGTGATATGTTAGAGTTGTGAGTATAATTGATTACAAAAATCATAAGACTTTTGTATCCAAAAAAAAGTGTTTATTAGTGCCTATTATTACTATTATTACTATTATTTTTTGATTGTTAAATTTACCGACTGGGGTGTCCTTCAATTTAGAATCCACAATGTGGGGTTGGGGGGGCTATCTATTCTATGATTCTATCACATTCACCTAGGACTTGCACTTGCTCTTGTTTGTTGGGGTATGTGACACCCAAAAATGGATGTAGTAATTTACTTGCTTAAAACATTCAACATTCGTGAGTTAAGGGTTTCAGTTTGGTTTGCATAAGCATTGAGGAAATTGCCAATACAATACTCATCAGTTTTAAAACCCTAGATTTGAGCACACAGGCAACCCTAGGATAGTACATTTGGTAACAAGGTTTTTGCTATTTTATTCTAAAATTAATTTGTTGCAATTGAAAAATTCTTCAGAGGTCTATAATATTTAGACATTTAATAGTGAAATTCATTTAGCTAGATGTGTGGTATTTGCTATTGATTGCTTCAGAAACTGGAGAGGTACAACTAACAAAGATATTTTATCTTTTTAATTCTATTTTTTGAGAGAGCTAAAAGTTCTATCAGAACTTTAGCAAAGAATTTGTTTCATTTTATTAGTTGAGACTGATACTATTTTGTTGATTATTCAACTATAGTTGTATTGTGACCTAATGTGCTTTCAGGTTTCACCGAATTGTTTTGGTAACTTTTGGACATTAATATAATTTATTTTTCTTTTTTTAAAAGTAATTGGTAATAAGAAATAAGGTGTTTCTCTTTTTTGGATGTGTCTAGCTACATAATAGATTTATGAAAGTATTGTTCTGACAAGCATATATACTTGAAATGTTGTGCAGATAACCCTTATTGTGTTGCAGAACAATGGCTTCTGAAGGTAGGGCTCCCAATGACATATAGGGAACAAGTTGTACAATTTATTTTGCAAAATAAAAGACAAGCAAATGTTCGTCTTGACATTATACTGGTCGTATGTGAAAATTCAAAATAGATTTCTATCCTCTTTATGTTACATTCAACAATGCTTGCATTCCTAATCAGGAATGCAATGAAGATGATAAACTATTAATTGTTTTCCTGATTAAGATTCTTTGTATAGTTTTAACTTTTTGACCTCCAAAATTTGATCAAATGTCTATATTTTGTAGCTAATGCTTATGTGCTTGGACAAGGATTGTCTTTAGTGTCAGGTTTTATCTACTCTTCACCATAATTCTTTGATATATAATTTTTTGGAGAATATACAATGGTGAAAAATTTAGATATACTACAGAAATGACAGTCTAAGATTGTTTTTCTTGGTCCATACTAGATCTTTGTGAGAAAGTCTTTTAGTTATTGTTTGTTGACGTTGTTGACTGATGCATTCGTATTATTTCTAACATGTTTGATATTTCTGAACATTAGTAGGTGAGACTCAAAAATATAATTTCAAGCATATTCCAAAGATAATGGATATGTTTCCTACTTAGTGTTTATCTTAGTGAATCTCTTATATAAGAAAAAAATTATATTTTTGATTGTTGGCTTCCTATTAAACTGAATCTTTTGGTTGCTTTTTCTTTAATGAAAGAATTCTATAATTGATCCATTTGAAAATTGCTGCTCTGTCAGCTTCCATTTTCTAATTATGAGATGATATCATAATGATTCTTTTACTAATGAAGGAACTTTTCTTACTTGATCTTTCCACAAAGAAAGAACTAATCTTGACTGTACTTTTACTCCGCCTTTTAATATCATCTTTGATTTCTGTAAAGGGAAGTGGATTAGAATGTTGAGTTAGCAATGAACAATTGAAGTTTTGTTATAGGGTTTCAGTGCTCAAAATGTTTTCAATGATCTAGATTTAAAGAATTTTGTCATTTTTTCTTTTGAAATTTCATTCTATATAAAGCTGCAAATAGGGTATGTTGGGGTTGGATATATTTTGTAACAACCCCAATGCAAGTCGCCGCCTCTTCTTAGCACTTCCTAAGCTGAGTAATAATAATCCTTGAGAATTAGGATGCATGGTTGGGGTTGGCTTTTCAAAATTTTGTGACTAGAGGTTTCAAAACTTAGATCCAGTGGAAGCTTGAGAACTGGGACAATGTCCTTTTTAGCTAGACAATTCTCGAGAATGCCGATGGAAACCTTGTCAAAGGTGTAAAAATGGTGGAGAAACATCAACCTGTTCAACTTCTGCCTCTCAAAAATTCACAAAGTTACTGTCAGAGCTTTATGTGGGAGATCAATAAAGAAGTCTAATATGGATCTTATAAAAATCCTTATTTAATTATTGATATTTATTTGGTAAATAGATTGTTATATGATTTTTTCAAAACTTTCAAAATTTTACTGTTCCAATTGAATTTAGTCGTATAAAAATAATTTGTTTAAAATTTGTGTCAATTGAAAAAAAGGGGGCACTGATTAATTTTTATTGCATAGCTAGGCTGATCTCAACCTTGAGGTATTGTAATTCATAATTCTATTGAGTAATTTTGATTTGAGTTTTATAAATTTAAGGATTAATATATATTTTTTACAATGTTAAACAAAACTATTTATTATTTTGATTACTATTCTCAAATTTTGGGAGGTTGTACAATTTTTTATTATTATGAGACATATAATGTGGTCCACTGTGTGTGATAGGAGTAGCTAGGGTATGTGGGGTCATAAATTATTATGAGTTTCATCACCAATGTAAAAACTCATGAAATGAAATCAAGTGCGAATCTAGTGCATAAAAGGGTAAGAAGAATATAGGGCAATCATCAGGAAGAGTAATTGTTGCATGATAGTTTGCAGTGCTACAAGGAGTTTTATTCAATAGTATATAGGAGATTAGTATCATAAGGTAAAATGAGAGGACATCATACTCTAAAAACACAAAGTCAATTATATTTTTCTATAAACATAATAGGACATGATAGTAAAGACACAATATCTCTATAGGACAATCATAATCATAGACTTCACGAGAAGGAAATGGTGAGAATAATATATTATAATAGTGTATAAAGTGGTATGAATATGTGATAGTACTAATGAGGCATTCACAAGCTAGACATCATGAATTTCATGACTATATTTTGATGACAAACCCTACACAAGCCTGAAGCATGAAAAAACAAAGTCATAAATATTTAGGGACAACTTACAATGGACGCACTAATCTTCATAGTGGATAGAGTGAGTAATGGAGAAGTGGATAGTGTAATCTTCATAAAGGACAAAGTAATGGTTACAATGGACACACTAATCTTCATAGTAGATAGAGTGAGTAATGGAGAAGTGGATAGCATAATCTTCATAAAGGATAAAGTAATGGTAAAGCACACCACTGGATAGTTGAAGACATAGGAGGATAGTCCAATTATAAATGTGTGACAATGATAAGGACAGTGACTATAAACATTCATGGCTTGGTATGGTAGGAAAATTGTGATATTCCATGTGGTCAATTCCATGCTCCCAAATCTTATGACTATTTTCTCATTTGAAACAAGGACTCTTGATGGGTTGCATACTGGACTATTCAGGAAATTATATAATACTATCGGCGTATTCCTTGCAGCTCTCCTAGCTGCAAGTGCTAGTAATAGTATCTTTGCTATGGGCAGGTACTAGGGATACATTGATTTTGATTAGATAAAAAGATAGATGATGTTTATGGCCAAGAGTTACATACCCTACAAATGAGCAGTGGACAATAGTTGGATAGTCTATAGAAGCCATAATATATTTAGTGCTCCATTTAAAACAATGTGCATAGGAAGGACGTTTTTCATGTGAAATGTATTTTCTATGTATATTCTCTTTAAGGGAACATTTAATGATGTCTAAATATCTTCCTAACAAATTACGACATCTCCAGGCTATCCAACCATTGTTCATGTTTATATAGAGGATCTTATTTGGTAGGTCTGAATAACATGATTTTTTTAATTATTATCATCGGGTCAACAATTCTTCTTTGGAGTAAATTTTATTTTCAATTTTATTATATTATTTTTAATCATTCTATTAAATATTTGATTTTTAATGATTAAATATTCAATAATAATTTTAGGCATCATTCTTATACAAAATGATTAATAATTATCTTATTTTTGTTAATTATATTTTTTTTAATCGTATAAATAGATGATGTTTAGGAAACAATATATCATACATTTTCTTTCATAAATCAATAGATAACTCAAATGAATAGTTTCCAATTTCCAATGGACTTCCTAAAAGTGTGGTCTTTTCACTTCTAGATAAAATCTAATCATTAAAAAAGGTAAATGTAAAATAATAAGGATAACTTATATGATTAAGTTTTTTTAATTTTTTTAATAGTTTAAAAACATAATTGTCTTAAACAAGGATAAGGGTCAATTATAAAATTCATAAAATAATCAACAAGAAGATGCAAAAGAACAACAAATTTAAACATTGTTAATGAAATCCTCTTTCGATTTATTGCATAGATTCATATTTTGATTATTATTGTATAGTCTATGGTGAATTTGGTGAACTAAGGTCCTAGCTTAATTAACCAAACTCTTAAAGGTTGAATGGCATCTCCACAATACTAAAACTCATGCATTCAAAATCTTTCTTTCCTCTCCCCTTCAATCCTTACTTGAAATAATTAGTTTTTAACATTAAGTGTCAAGTTAGTAATGAGAGAGGTGAGATTTTCTCTAATCTAGTTTCTTGGATGGATTCATAGAATTATTGATGACTATTTTGATATAGTTTTGAAATTAAATGAATCATTGGGAATCTCACATCTCTTAAAATGAATCAATCTCAAAATGAAAAATGACTACCACTAGGTCTCTATTATTAGGTCACGACTTTGTAAGATACCTCAATTATTCATTCTATTTTGATGTTTCAACTAGGGGCCTACAAATAAGGTCTTATTAGAATCTTGTAAAATAGAGTTAGATAAAAAAATATATTGAAATTTAAATAATTTTAAGGGTATGTGCAGGATCATCTTGGAAAAAACAAGCCCGTAAGTGGCAAAAAAAAATAAAAAAATACAGAGTTAAGCAAATTGACCTAAAAATTTGAATAAGTTATCTATATTATTTAGAAAAAATGTAAGAATAGAATCTGTAGAAAATTGAATGTATTTTCTAAACTACTAGGTTTGTTTGAAACGAAAAAATCTATTTGGTGAAAATTTGAAATTTCAATGTAGTAGTACTTAAATTTTAGGGAAAAAAATAAGAAGTAGGTGTCTGTCTGACCACCCTAACCATAATAAAATGGTAATTATTTTTCATAAGATTTTAGATATAAGTAGAGGAATCATGTCCCGATGTGATGCATATTTTTTTGTAATTTCTTTCCAAGTAAATAATTAATTATGAATTTTTTATTACAACTTTTAAAAAATATAAAAACTCATGTGTCTGACCACCTTAACTTGGTCAAAAATTCATGAATTCATTTCTTATTTTTTTAATCCTATAGTATGCAAAGCATAGAATGTGATGCATATTTTGGATTCAAAAATGTGATACCGTTTGAAAGCTATAGATGTTTTTCAATTAGCCTATCAATCAGGACTTTAGTTGTAATTCGAATAGAAAATGAATAATAATTACTTATTAAATTCAAAGTAAAGCTTAATTTATATTGGTGGAAAGCTAAGAATCTCCTTTAAAAACCCTTTTTCCTTTCAACAATTTTGGGTAAAAAAAAGTCGTCAGCCACATACCCATCATATTGTCACTTTTTGGCTCATCATGATCCTGCACATACCCTTAATCCAAAAATTTATGTTTCAATATTAAAATTTGAAAATACCTATTATTGAAGGGTAAAATTTTAAATTTATGTTACACTTTTCTAAAAAATTGGCCAACACTTATTTAAATTTTTAACTTGAGTCATCATAAAGTGATATGTGTGTGTGTGTGTGTGTGTGTGTGTGTGTGTGTGTGTGTGTGTGTATGTGTGTGTGTATATATATACATAGATATATACATATGTGTGTAATTAATACATATATGTGTACATACATACGTATATGTGTGTGTGTGTGTGTGTGTTTGTGTGTGTGTGTGTGTGTGTGTGTGTGTGTAATACATATATACACACACACATATTGAATTTTTAAATGATGTAAACTAATGAAATATAGATTTTTTAGTTTATTGTATGTTTGCATTTTCTTAGTAAAAACAAAAATCATCTATGTAGTTTTATATAGAATCGCCACTATACTTTAGTTGTTGATAAAATACTAAAAATAAGAATAAGTGGGACCTTGAGTTTTATATAATAATTTTATTTTTTTCTTTCAATTATTCTTTTAGTTTCTATAATTTGAAACTTTAGTGCATGATTCTTTTTTCTATTTTGGTAAACATTTTCTTAAATAAATCTTAAAATTTGTTTGTGTTTAAAACATAACCATTTCAGCGGGGATGCCATATTTTTCCTTAGCTATTTGTTCAAAATAGAAAATATCATTTTGACATGACATTTCTTCTCTAGAACATCATTTAGAAAACAATATTTATAAATTTACAAAAGAGTTGTGACCACCAAAATTGTATCCCCTTCTTGGAGATGGATAAATAATAAGGTTGGAAACCTAAAACCCTTTTAGCAAGGTACAATTTAAGCTTCTCACGATAATTAAATCGTTGTTCCATGTTTTAATTGTATCCAAGTTTAGAATGAATTTTAAATCCAACTTCATAATTGTATTCGAACTTAGATGGTGGAGAATTCTTGTCTCAATCATTATTTGTTGAAAGAGGGGTATTATCATGAGAAGAATTGATCCTTTTGCAAGAATGTAACCTCTTTTTTGATGTTGTTATGTTAGGATGAGGAGGATATTTGTTATATTTTTCCAACACATGAGGGAAAAAATATAAATAGCCCCCATCACCATCATGGGATGATGTTGTTTGAAGATTTGTTGATATAGAAGGAGTAGAAGATTATTCAAATGAAAAAGAAATTCTTTAGGTTTAGATTATGAGATTTTGTACTCTCCCACAAATGAGGTTGTAAAATATAATGAACCCCAATCATAAAAAAAACATGCACTTCAATATAAAACATTATTTTGACCATTTTCATTGTTTGAAGGAGTTGTGGTGTTGATTTGAGATTGTGTCAACTCATTGGTCTTTGATGGTGATATTTTACACTCATAAATGAAAGTAGGTGTAAAATTTAAGGAGCCACAATCATTACCAAAGAGTGTAGTAATAGCATCCTTATTATTGGAAGGTAATGGTTCAACTTTGAAGATGGAATCAAAGTACTAAGATATTTGGAAATGTTACAGTCATATTGGGCTTGTAACAATATTTTTCAATCTACTTTAACCATATACACCTTGTTATTATATTCATACTTCATTGTATGGTGAAGAGTAAATGGGACTCCTCTCATGGAATGAATCCAAAAACTACCAAGAAGAAGATTATATGAAATAATATTGGGCATGACATGGATAAGGGTAGGAAAAACTATAGGTACTACCTTAATGGATAATCTGATTGTAACCAATGGATTCCTACCAAAATTATTAAATCCATGAATATTAGATATATTATGAAGTCTAATGAGATATGTATCCACACCACTCTAAAAATTCAATGCTACAAAGATTAAGACCTGATCCATTATTGATTAGAGTGTGCATAATTTTAGTATCATTAATGATGACACAAACCATGAGAGTATCATGTATTGGTTTAGTATTTTAGGAGGAGGTAATTCATTTTAATGGAATGTAATGTCAAAGTTTGTTGTAATCATACCATCTAAGAAGGCTACTAATATGTCTTTTGGTTTAACATAAGGTGGTAAAAAAGCCCCCTTCAAAGCCTCTTGGTAACTACCATGATATGTAGGTGACATTTGAATTAAGTCCCAAAGAGAGATCTTAGTTGGAGTTTTACAAAGTTTCTCAACAAGATCATACTCTTTACCACTATGATGAGGGAAACGAGGTGTGGGGGAAGATAAGGTTGAGGAAATGAAATGGAAGTGGGAGTGGTTTTCATTTTCTTAAGTTTTATATTATTTTGAGTGTTGTATACATGTGAGCAATTGCATGACAATGTAGTTGCTATATAACACATTTTGGTGTATATAATTGTTTTGAGTGAGTGTTTTTGTAAAGTTTAGGATATGACTAGAGGTTTTAGTTGGTTTGAGGGTCCTCCAATAATGAGAAAATGTTTAGTTTTGGGTTGAGGAAAATGAGGAGGATAGATGATCTATTTTGGTTGAGGATATGTTTTAGGAGTGGTGAAAGGAAATATCTGGAGAAGATATAAAGTTTAGACAAGAAAAATTGATTGATTGATATCCCCATGGGTGAGACAACTAGAATAGGTAGGATTTTATTCACTTTTGATGGGAGAAACAATTAATTTTTAGGGTAATGCTATGAATTAGGTGAATGAGGGCCAAACTAGCAATGTATAATAAAATCTAGAAGTTTTAGGATAGATTACCAAAAATAGGATCTAGATCTAAATAGAGGTTATACGTCAAGTCCTAGCATAGAAAACTAAGCAAAAGAGATTAGGACAAGGGTGATGGTTCCTTTGTCTAGAAATGAAAGTTTTAAAAAATTTAATTTCTTGAACATGTGTCATAATATACATGAATATAAGACTGTGACTATCTTGGTTTGATATTGCATAGAGCTAAAAAAAAATCAAGATTACCTAATTTGTTTATGAAAAGTTACTAGATGTAATGAATTATTATTTTTAATCATTTGAAAATACTATTATGTTCAATCCAGTTCATGCACTGATACAAACAAAGATAAAGTTTTACAATAATTTTGATAAAATTTCAAGTTTTTTACAAAAGATCAAGAAATGGAAATATTTATATCTTCTTTTTTTGTGCAACTACAAAAATTTTTGCAAATGTAAATAAATTCAAATTCAATGCTTTGAATAAAAAATCAGATCCAAGGATATGCAATTAAATTAATATGATCAAGAAATTGTAGGATAATGTTGTGTTCACCAAAATATAAAGTGGGAAAAGAGATCCTATATGTAAGTGGTATATTAACTCAATCTTTCCTTGCCTTTACATGAGAACTCAAACCAACAAGGGTGTTAAGATTGGATAACAACCTAGAATGACATCCAATTTTCCTTGAGTTTAGCTCCTTTTTTGCCAAGAAAATAAATTAATTTAAAGTTAATTTATTGACCTAATTTATTGTAAACACCTAATATGAAAATATGAAATATTTGCAAAGATGAAAACATAAATTTACAAAATAGTTATAGATCTAAGAAATAATGACAAAAAGGAACCTACATATGAAATATGAGCCTGAAGTTGAGGGACAATGGTGAGGCACCCTTTTCTAGAGTTGAGGCTTTTTGAATGCATGAAATAATTTTTTGAAGGTACAGTCCTTTGGAATTTTATACACCTTTTTGTTACTTGTTGATGAAGATTTTGAATCCACACATGAAAAAGAAGAGGAAAGGTTGTGTTGTGTTGTATATGAGATTTATTAAGTCAAACTGTATTTTGGTGTTTCCACCTCCACAAAAAAAAAGAGATGATGGTAAAGAGGGCTTATCCCAGGTTAGGCAGAGGATAAATAAACAATAATTGAATTTAGTAATGAATGATAATGGATAATGTTACCTTAGGTATGAGGGTATGTGCAGGATCATGATGGGCCAAAAAGTGGTGATATGATGGGTATGTGTATGGTATGTGGCTGACAACTTTTTTTTACCCAAAATTGATGCAACAAAAAGGGATTCTAAAGGAGAATCTCAGCTTTCCACTAATATAAATTATGCTTTACTTTGAATTTAATAAATAATTATCCTGATTGATAAGTTGATTGAAAAAAATCTATAGCTTTCAAATAGTATCACATTTTTTGAATCCGAAACATGTGTCACACTCTATGCTTTGCATACTATACAATTAAAAAAATGAGTTTCATGAAGTTTTGACCAAGTTAAGGTGGTCAAACATATGATTTTTAATATTTTTTAAAAGTTGTAATAAAAAATTCATAATTAATTATTTACTTAGAAAAAATATTACAAAAAAATATGCATCACATTGAGTCATGAGTCCTCTACTTATATCTAAAATCTTATAAAAAATATTATCATTTTATTGTGGTTAGCGTGGTCAGACATACACCTACTTCTTATGTTTTCCCTGAAATTTAAGTACTATTGTATTGAAATTTCAAATTTTCACCAAATAGATATTTTTTTAAATAAACCTAGTAGTTGAGAAACTACATTCAATTTGCTACAAATTCTATTCTTACATATTTTTGAAATAGTATAGATAACTTATTCAAATTTTTACATCAAGTTGCCTAACTCTGATTTTTCTGAATTTTTTGCCACTTAAGGGCCTATTTTTTCCATGATGATCTTGCACATACCAATGAAATATTTGTCAAAGTCATGTTCCATAAATATTTTATTGATGGGTGTTGAATTTCTTTGGTGAGCTACAAGAGGTTAGTCCACATAACACAATAGATTGTTGTATCTAACATGTAGCTCGAATAACTCATATACATCTTCACAATAAGAGCATAATAGTGCATGATCAATCATAATATTTCCTAGTCCATAATGATGAATGTTTCAATGAGAGGGAAAATTATTTATATATGCATCCCAATTGATCTTTTTAAATATAGGCTGACCTAGGAACATTTTTAAATCTTTGAGGGCTGACACCAAAATGATGATTATTAAGATAGGGAAACTTTAGGACAAGGGTTCCCTTTCCCAAGTTGTCTAGGTGATTTTGGCTCAAATTTTTCAAGATGTAGAGTATTTTAATATATTTTCCTAGTTGGACATTAGAATGATTAAATTATTAATATATTTAGTATTATAGGAAAAATATTGAGTCAATATAGTGTGAAATTGTCAATGGTGACAATTGATGACACTACAATATGATCGTGGTTTCCTAGGTCAACCTACAACACATGAGAAATATAGAAGATAAAATTCACCAACATACATATGGAAAATATGTAGATGTAATTATTTTCTCGTTTAAAAATTGAAGTAAGCTCTAATTATTTTCCCTTGTTTATTAATGTCACTTTTGTGTAATTAATTGCACGTTTAATATGTTTGAATATTAAAAATAGAAATATGTCACACAAATGTGTACCTAGTTGACTCATACTGGCTAGTAGGAAAAGGCAGAAGATTTGAAATTTAAATGCAAATGAAAAGATTTAATTTATAGTTTATTCTTGCATGTTTTAAGATTGATCTCAAGTAATGTGAAAATGAACCCAATCATAATCTTAAGACATGGAACAAATAGAGAATAACAATCACAAAATAAATAAATAATATATAACAATAAATGTTAAAATAAATTAAAAGAATAAAAATATAAATATAAACCAAACTTCACACTAAAATATACCACTTTTTCATATATAATTAAATATATTAAAACTCAAAACTTAAATAAACAAGTGTCACATAGTGGCTAGTACTTGTTTTTATAGTATTGTAATTATTGTTTTCTAGATTTGAAAAAAAATAAATTTAAGTTTTATTAATGTGAATAAAAATAAATATAAGTTTTGTTAATTATAGTGTTTTAGTGTTTTTAATTACTTCTTTGCATGACCTAACCCTAATAATAAATTCTAAACCATTATCCTAATCCTAGACCTATCTCTAACCCTAACTATGGTCGTAACGCTATCCATAACTATGGTTGTAACTGTAACCCTAATAATAAAGAATTGTAGACAAAAATAATCTATGAATTAATATTGGGAATAAAATTTTAGAGCATTATATCTTTTAATCATATTTTAGTGATTTTTGTTAGTAATATTTTATTTTTAATTTATTTTAATTTTTGAATAGTTCTTATTATAATTTTTATATTATTCTTAATTCTAATCTTAATCCTAATTATTATTAGATGAATAAAATTTTAGACCATTTTATCTATTAATCATATTTTAGTGATTTTTGTTTTTGATAAAGGCTAAAATGGGTTTTACAGGGACCCGAAACCACAAAGTTTACAACATAAAAGATAGGAAAGAAAAGTCCAACAAAAACAACTAGCTGCACTAAAGGTAAAAACCAAAACAAGTAGTAGCCACCTACAAAAAACTAGGAAGGTCAAAAGCTAGCATAAAAAACCAACAAAAAATCAGTCGCGACTAACCTAGAGTCTTTAGGATAGACTCTGTCTCTGCCTCCAAATTCTACATTTCATGAACACCCTTCTTAAATGTTTGAATCATTTGTGGAGTGGGGGGAGCCTTCCTCTTCAGATTGGCCCTGGTTCTCTTAGAGATGCCAGCGTCCTCCTCCTGGTTTCTGTCATTGATTTCCTCCAGATCAACAACCAAAGACCCCTGTTGGGCTTTGTCCAATTTTTCAGTCATGGCATTGATGATTATGGCATTGTGTCTGGCCATATGATTGTTTTGCTCATGAATAATTTTGATAGTATAGTAATATTTTAGAGCATTATATCTATTAATCATATTTTAGTGATTTTTGTTAGTAATATTTTATTTTTAATTTATTTTAATTTTTTAGTAGCTCTGACAATAATTTTTATGTTATTCTTAGTTCTAATATTAATCCTAACTATAATGCTTTTACAATTATAAAAATTAATATTAATAGGATTAGAATTATAGTTGAATTAATAATTATGATAGTTTTACTTATTTTAATTTAATTCTTAATAGTACATTTCGTGAGACATAGTACTATTGTAATGAGTTTTACTAACTAGTTATTAACAATTTCATTTTTCAATCAAAAATAATATTTAAAAAGAAAAACTAATTTTGTAAAATCAACTTGTAAAATATTTAACTTCACAAATTATAAAAATTTATTTTTGTAAATATGATTGGTTAAAAAGTTATGTGTGTTATTGGCAAATTTGTAGGAAAACAATGTAAACATTTTTTAAATACTGATTTTTCATTTTTTTGCTTTATATTGACATTTCATTAAATCTTTCTAAAATAAATAAATGTTACTTATTTTGACTTTTTTTAAGAACGATTTCTTTATGTATTATTGCTATTTTTTTTATTAAAAAAAAACTCAAAAAAATCATTTATAAAGATTTGGATCACACTATTAAAATAAAACTAGTGTACATATATTAAATATTAATATATATAAAATACACCAAGAGTTATCCTTTTTGAGGCATCTATTTTTATCATTATAACCAAATTTATAGTAAAGAAATTCAAATGTAATATTAAGGACATGAAGAGAAATTATTTTTTACACTTTAAATAATTTGTTATGAAACCTTTTATTCATATTCAAAAGACCAAATAATTTATACAGCAAAATAATCTATGAAATAAAGTTAAAAGATTAATTTATAATCTATGGATAATTAAATATTTTTTAATCAAAATCATAAATTTTAGGTCAATAATCTATTGTCATTTGAATGGTAGTTTAATTACATTGTATGATTTTGCAAATAAAATACATTTTGATCTTCTATTCATTTGATTTCCCTTTACATTCTTTAATCTACCTAGAAAATGAATAAAAGTAAAAATTAACTACTTCCAAGATGAATAATGATTAATTCTCAATATCAATTTTGATAACTATAAATAATCTACTTATTACTCACTACAAAAATACACTTTAAATAATAAAACATAAATAATCAAAACATTTTAAAACTCAATATCTTATCATAACACTGTTTAATTTAGATGAAAATGATAGGCAATTAGCATAATAAGGAATCCATTCTGAATCATTAATTCACTCAAATTTATCATCATAACAGTTTTTCAAAATAAAAAATTACAATCCATTTTTAAATCTAACCACTTGAAGAGGAAGATCAATCATGGCATAATATAAATTAAATAGCATTCAAAGTAGTATGATAGGGTCCATATGGGTATGTGTAGGATCATGATGGGCCAAAAAGTGGCAATATGATGGGTATGTGGCTGATGAATTTGTTTTTACCCAAAATTGATGAAATGAAAAGGGTTTTTAACGAAGATTCTCAGCTTTCCACCAATATAAATTATGCCTTACTTTGAATTTGATAAGTAATTATTATTCATTTTCTATTCAAATTATGACTAAATTCCTGATTGATAGGCTTATTGTAAAACATTTATAGGTTTCAAATGGTATCACATTTTTTAATCCAAAACATGCATCACATTCTATGCTTCACATACTATAGGATTTAAAAAAGAAAAATTGAATTTCATAAAGTTTTGACCAAGTTAAAGTGGTAAGACATACGATTTTTTATATTTTTTAAAAGCTATAATAAAAAATTCATAATTAATTATTTACTTGGAAAAAAATTACAAAAAAATATGCATCACATCGGGACATGATTCCTATACTTATATCTAAAATATCATTAAAAATATTATCATTTTATTGTGGTTAGGGTGGTTGGACAGACACCTACTTCTTATTTTTCCCCTGAAATTTAAGTACTACTGCATTGAAATTTCAAATTTTCACCAAATAGATTTTTTTTCTTAAAACAAACCTAATAGTTTAGAAACTACATTCAATTTGCCATAGATTCCATTCTTACATATTTTTGAAATAATATAGATAACTTATTCAAATTTTTATGTCAAGTTATCTAACTCTAATTTTTCTGAATTTTTTGCCACTTAAGGGCTTGTTTTTTCCATGATGATCCTGTACATACCCATATAAGTGAAGTGATATGTGACCATTAAATTATTTCAAAAGAAGTGAGATTGATTATGCAGTTATATTTATGCAACACTTAAGATATTGGCTTAGTTGTGCAAGGCTTGAGAGTTTGCATGTATAACTAATAAGCCCAAATTTTCTATGAGATCTATTTATTCCTCAGCAACTGTAATGATTACCTATCCTTGATTTACCAAATTCATGATCTATTCAAGAGTATGACCTCAATTCCCTTCATGTAGATGATACATTTTAAATAGGTTGATGAAAAAGGAGATTGTTGCGATAGAAAAATAACTAAGGAAATATAAGGTTAAGATTCCATGCATTACAAAACTCTAAACTAATACATAGTAACTGGTGCATGATTGTCAATGTCAAAGATCTAAAAATGGTTATATTTTTATTTTTTTTGGTAGAATATTTAGTTAGATGAGCAAGAGGTAGGTAATATTTGCACTCTCAAGTACAAAAGCTAAGTATATGCCAACAACTCGAGTATGCAAGGAGGCTACAAAGTTACAAAGTTTGTGTTCAAATATTGATTTCTTTTCACAAAGTTATAAACATAATTACAAATATTATGTTTAAATATCAATCTCTTATACAAATAATATATTTTGTGATAGTCAAAGTGGAACTCATTTAGCAAAAAACCCTACCAATTATGGTAGAAAAAATAAATTGATGTACAATATCATTTTGTTAGATATAGTTGAAGACAACATAGTATAGTTGAAGAAGATTGATACCTTAGAGAATGTAGCTAACTCATTGACAAATTTTGTTAGTATTGAGAATTTTCTTAGTGTAGAAAATTAATGGGCATAACTATCCTTAGCAACTAATTTTATATATCTCATGATCTCCTATGCAAAATATTCAATAAATATGAGATTTGTTAGATATAGTGTACATACTTTGAATGTTTCGTGTTCCTTTTACATTATTCACTACATAATGATTTATGGTTTTGAAACTTTGCCTCAATTGAAAGGGTATAAAAACAACCCTATAAACAAAAATTGGAATTAATAACTCTTCAACAAATTTTTATAACCCTTATAAATAATTTTTCAACTTATACATTTATTCCTATTATATTATAAAAACCATTTAATAATTGAGTTAATATATAAATGCTACTTTCAATAAAAAAAATTGTGCAATTATGATTTACTTCTACTACATAAATTTGTCATTATTCTCCTCTGCTACTTATACGCATTGTTTGTAATATTCTAATTACTTGACAAATTATTTGCATTTACAATTACAAATTAGTTTTTATTATTCTAAATATTGGACAAATTATACACATTCACAATTACAAATGAACTTATGCTACATACATCAATGCGATCTCTTCTTGCCTTTGACAGATCCTTTTTTCAGAGACTTACTAAAGTATAAAATGTGAGCCTCTTAGGCTACAAGAGAAGTGGGAAATAATTCATTGGATTTGGCTATTCGAGTTGAACATCCATTTTTTTCATGTGCTATGTAACTTTCTAGCTCAACCCAAATCTCATGAATGATGTGCTTCACATTATGAATATCTTCCATCACATAATCAATTCCCTCACTTTTCTCGTAGCTACCAACCTTAAAAATTATATATTGAATTCTATTAGAAAGCAGTTAGTTGAGGAAAAAAAAAAATTATTGCAGGAATTTATGTAAAATTAGACTTGTTTCTAAATTCTATTTTTGTTTGGGAACTTACAAGGACTATATTAATGCCTACTACTTTTGCTCCTTCTATGTTTCAACGATTGTCATCAAAGAATGTCTACAACATGGACTCAATAAGTACCATTACGAAGATACTACTATGTAGAAAATTTGACATGCAAATTTCTTCAAACTTACTGTTCTCTAAGGGTCTAAATTTGCAATGGAAATTGCCTACTTAAAGGCTTCAATTGATGGTTTGTTGATAATAGGAGAAGTAAGAGGATTGCATTCCCCATCTTTTTTTTGGTAAGGATAATCCATATTAAGGCTCTCAAAGTAGATAATATCTTCAAAACAGTCCTCCAGGGATAATTTCTTCAGGATCTTGGTTGCATGAACTCTATCTGAAAGTGTGAATATTTGTACAAAATTTTGCATTGATGCTAAACATTAATGTTCCACTTCATTTTCATTTAATTTTTAGCAGTCACATTAAAATATATTCGTGAGAAGTGGGTATGGTTAAGAACTGTACAATGACACAAATCTTGGTGGGCTCTTTTTAAGAAGATTTGAAGATCTTAAAAAACTAGTTTATGCATCTTAGTTGGAAATAGCAGTCTACTCCATGGCTTCTTGTGATTGTGATGATACTATTATTGTTTGATTTGGTTAGTTAGTCGTTAGATGATGCTGTTATTTCATTATGAACATGATTATTTCATATGACATTATGGTTGGTTATATTAGTTGATTTTCAGAACTATGTTATGATGCAATGATTTAATGAATTATGTCATGAGATGAATTGTTAGTTTAGAAATGTTATTTTATCAGTTAGATTATAATTGTTAGGATAGATGTGATGAAGGACAGTGTAGCATCACTTAGTTGCGAGTGGTCTGTTACGTTGTGATTCCTTCTCACAATAAAGTGCTTTGATTTAATGCTTTGATGATTATATATATGTATGCACATGTACACAACTTCGTTTGTATGCAGGTATTGCAGGTACAAGTCTCGATTCCACCTGCTTCGGCAGGACAGGGCGAGCACCAATAGCCCAATGGTTAAATGTTGAAACAGAGGTGACGATGAAATCATCCCGTCCCATGATGTCAGATCGTCTCATTTGTTTGGTATTGTTTATTTTGTGTAATTGTCGTCATTTGTGACTTGTGTTTTGTGTGTTGTCATATTTTGATTAATGTGGTATTTTATAAGTTATGATTATTTAATTGATGTTGATATTTTATAAGTTATGAATTAGTTAATTAAATGTGGATAATAATTGTGTATTTTAATGTTGATTTATTTGTATGAAAATATTTAAATGTTTAATTTAATTTTTGAAAGTCATATATTTCAATTAAATGATAATTAAATATTAAATGTGTTTTAACTATTTTAATCAATTATCTGGTGGAGGATAATTATTAGAATAATTTATTTAAATTAAATAAGTAATGTGTTGTGCAAGTAAAGTTGCAAAATAGAAATTAAAACAATAAAATGAATAAAAAGAATGAAAAAGTTGTGTGAGCAAATGAGAATACAGATCTGGGTAAAAAGCTTGCTTTTAAAGAATTATTTTTTTTATTTTTGTTTTTTAGAGTTTTGGGAAAAAGAATGGACGATATCTTTTATTGAATTAAGAATTTTTGCAAGTTTACACAGAGAGAGGATGATTGTTACAGAGGATTTTACAAGATATTGGCTAGGTATTTCTGAATCTTAGAAAAATATTTTTGCAACCTTTTTGCTATACTTTAAGAAGAGTTTTAGAAAGGAACTGGAAATCTGTTACTAGTGTTGCTTTGGAGATGTCTTCTGAACTAGGCATGAGATTCGAGTTCGAGCACAAAATTTAGGAGAGGAGATTTGGAAGTGGGAACGAGAAGCTATTCGTAGAGGCCATCAGGGTCAAGAACACAGGAATCCAGGTTCCTCTTAGTTCCCTTCAGTTTCTGTTTCAAAAAAAAAAAGTAAAAAAGAAAAAGAAATTAGATAAAGAAATGATTAAATATGGTTAATTGATGGAAGAAAGAAAAACACTGTAGGGTGGAAATTATTGAATAGTAAAATTATTGAAAGAACCAAATTAGGTATTTATAAAAGTTGCTTTATGATTATTCTTTCAATTTGGCTTTGAAGAAAATATATTGTTTGAGCCTGTGGAAATAAACTATGTATTTACAGATTGAAATTTTGTTGGAAAGATTAGTCTTCCTCTCAAAATAGTTATTTATGGGTGCTGGAATTTATCTTTATATACATATATATGTGTGTGAATATTTTAATTCTGTCTTTCTGTATCTATGATTGGAATATTATTTTTTGATAATCATTAATATGCATTTTTGTTTAAAAACATGTGATTATACTGTATTTTATACAGAAAATTGAATTCTCTATGTATGTAATTTTATATATATTCATCAAAAAATATATATATATTAAGTATATATATACATTGTGGGATTTCGTATATATATACTAATATATATATCTATCTTCATATTGAAAACTTTTGTTTCTAAGCATTTATATTTTTTTTTTTTGGATAAATCAAAAATTGGATTTTTTTTGAAATTCATGAGGAGCGAATGAATTTGTTTTATAAAAAAAATGGAATAAAAAAAATATAATAATTTTTTTTGGGGTCCTAGGTGGAAGACCCTTCCAACCTCACCCTTAAGGTAGCAGTCTTAATAGGCAGATGCCGTGGCCGTCGGCCAGTACTTTGGTCGGCTTTTTATTTTAAATTTTTGTTTTTTTTTGTGTTTTGTTTTTTTTTTAAAAAATTTTAAAAAATATATAATATTATATATTAAATAAAAAATGTGGTGAATATTTAATTTATTAAATATAATAATTATAATTTAGTTTTAGATAAAATATAATTATAATTATTTTATTTGATATTATTTTATTGTATTTTAAAGATAAAATAAAATGTAATTTTCTTTTGAAATAAAATTTTAATGTTTTTTTTAGTAGAATAAAATTTAATTTGTTATAAATAATGTTATATATATATATATATGTTAATTGGCATAAATTGTTTTTATTATTATATTTATTCAGTGTGGCTGTATATGTGTTTAGATATTTTAATATATACATATATATTGTTGGATTCTATTATAATTATTTATTTTATTTTATTTTAAAATGAATATTAGGTTGTATGGTTTATTTTGAATAAAATTAAATATATATGTAGTAAGTTGTGTATATTTGAATAAAAATAAAAATAAAATATATTACTTTTATTGAATATAATTTAGTTGAGCAAACATGAAATTTATTATCTTTGGGTAATTAAAGAAAGCAAATTAGATAAGTTGTCAATAATTTTATCGTTCTTTATTTTCGACTCTATGTCGAGTAAAATAGAGATATTATACGTAATTGGTCAAGTCGCCTTTTCGAGCTAGAAAATTGTGTGATCTTGTTATTGTCTTCTATCGATTGTTGTTGACCTTATCCTTGTGATGTGGAAACTCTCTGGTGATTTGAACCTCATTTGGATTATTGTAACTTTTTGTCTTCTCTAGAGGCATGTTTTATATCTTTTGATGTTTATACTTGTATCTTTGTGATTGGAATATTACATGATTTTGAGCTTTGTTATTTGGAATGGTTGTACATGGTTGTATTCGTTGTGGTTACAATTTATCACGAGATGGATTTGCCTTGTATGTCTGGTTTTGAGTTGTATGCTTAAAATGTTATCCTCATTTTGGTTATACTTTTGGAGTTGAAAACTTTTGGGCATTCTGTTTGGAAGGGTTGAACGACATTATAAGATCTTTTGGTTATGAGTGATGCAAGAGGGTTAATGCCTCGTATGGTTCTTGTTTTGGTATTATGTTCTTTATGTTATAGTTCAACCCTTGCCTAGGTTTGATTTATGTTAGGGGTCATAGGGAGAGTGGCTCTTCGTGGGCGTTAGTGCCTCAGGATAACCCACGTAAGAGTAGTTAAACAAGTGATAACCTAAACAATAGAATTTAGGGGGATGGGTAGTAACACATACAAGATAATTAAAACTGGATTCCTTGTCTATGCATTAGGGCTACCGTAGACTAGTGATAGACTGAGTAGGCCGTGGTCGGCAAAGTCGTAGTCTCGTCTTCATGAGAGATTATCGGCTTCGCATTAGCTACCCTATGGTGCCGGCACCTCAATTAGGAGGAAGGGCCAGGAGATCCATAGATGGGTGCCAGCGCCTCAGTTGGAGGAAGTGCCAAGGGATCCCATGAGAGCTATGCGATGACACTCTCCACTAGACACCCTCGTTCTTGTTGCTTGTGTTCTTTTATGTAGATTCCGCTGGATATGGTATCTTTATGTTGTTTTCGAGGGCTAGGGAATCCATATATGGGTGCTGATGTCTCAATTGGAGGAAGTGCCAGGGGATCCCGTGAGAGCTATGTGATGACCCTCTCCACTTGACACCTATTTGCCTTGGTTCTGGTTGCCTTTGGATTTGTGTACTGAATGGTTGTTTAGATTTATATGGAATCATGTACTTTTTATTGTTTCAGATTTATTTGGAAATGTATTTTGGATGTTGTTGCGGTTCTCTGGATATTGTAAATCTACATGTTGTTTCTGATTCTTGTGAGTTTGATTACGGTTATTATTTAGTTACTTGTTTAATTGGTAATGCTTTGTTTATTTGTGATGAGTTTTATAGTTTTTACTGGTTATGTGATTTGTGAACGTTGATGGTTGTTCTTTGTATTCTTGAGTTGTACTTGTTTGGTATCATGTGGTTGTTGAGTCAGTTTGACATTCATGGTCAGGTTTTCTTCCTCGTCACCTCTAAGCACGGGGGGTGAGTTACTTGTAATTCACATGGTTTGGTGGAACGTGCTCCGCACCCATTGGGTTCCCCATCAGCATCTTGTCTTCTCAGCATTCCGCAGTGGAGTGTACCATAATACACTTGTATTTCATATTTCATTATTCTTGTATCAATCCCTATGTTGGGAAGTTCAATGTAATTCAATTATCAGAGATTGTAATGTAACATTAAAATAATGATGTAATAGTTAGGATTATTTGTACCTTTATTAAGAGATTTATTATGGATGTATTATGTGATGTTTATTATACTCGCATCATGGTTATTGGATGTATTATTGTTTATGGTTATTATAAAGTAAATGGTTATGTTGTAATCTTTATCTTTATTTATGTTTAGTTGTTGCGATGTAACCTCGCGTGCCCTAGAGAACTAAGTGTGTTAATGCTGTGTAATATGCTATGTGGTTATGGTTTAATGTTATTACATGTTTAATTTAATTGTTTTTAAAAAAAAAGTATTTGCATTGTGTGTGTTCTCTGGGGTTTGCACGACGGGCGTTACAGTTCCACTTCATTTTCATTTAAGTTTTAGCAGTCACATTAAAATATATTGGTGAGAAGTGGGTATGGTTAAGAACTGTACAATGACACAAATCTTGGTGGGCTCTTTTTAAGAAGATTTGAAGATCTTAAAAAACTAGTTTATGCATCTTAGTTGGAAATAGCAGTCTACTCCATGGTCTAGTGATTAGGTAGAACTATTGAGGTGATTTGAGCTTTTAATGGGTGTTCACATTTATCAATCATAGACTTCTGAGGAGAAAAGAAAAGGAAAACCTCAATACATACCAATTTTCTTTTAAGCATGCTCAGTAAAATGTTCCTCAAAACCAGATCTAGCTTAATGACTTCATATGGCAATCTCCCATGAACAAAACTATAAAGATAATCACAAAAATAAATGTATAAGATTTTTATTGAGAAAAAAAAGAGAGTATATGGAAGCAGGGGAAAAGTTATTCAAACTTGAAGTTAGAAAAGCTTAGTTGATTGCTAGGCCTATCATAAATGTGAAAAGGAAATCTATACTTTTATTCTTGGAAAAAAATATATTCAAGATTTTACAGAGTCCAGTAAACAAAATCATCATCTTGTAAAAGATATTAAGCATTAGTACTTGTGATATTCATCTGCATCAATTTCATACCCTAATGCTTGCAATGGAAAGTGAAGTAATTCATGTCAGTCTAATAGCCTAAACAACCCTAGGAATAATATATCTATTATGTTAGAAATTTATATGTGAGCCTCAATGGGATTTTAACCCCCAAATTATGAGACACACCACAAATATCTATTATGCTTTTGATGCTTAGAAACATAAACTTCCCTTTGGATGAAAACTATTTTGAATGGATTTTAAGAAAATTCACGTTCTTGAAAGCTTTGTATAAATAAAAAGGCTCTTATGTTTTATTCAATTGAAATCATTAGTCGTGATAATGGAGGAAAAGACAATATCTATTTTCAAAAAAAATTGCTCACCTATTTTGTTGGTAAAGTAGAGACAAGAAAAATATAATAGAAAACTACTAACTGCTACTATAGCAAAACAAAAAATTTATTTTCTAATGATTAAAAAAAGTTACAACAGTCTCATTTAATAGAGGTCTTCATGAATTAGAAGATATGAATAAAACAACTTCAAAAATTCTTTAAAAACAAAGCAAAAAACTAAAACCTAAGCTAATCTATGAGATAAAAAATAAAAATCATTCAAACAGTTTTTTTCCTTCCTCATGCGAAATACTACCACTTGCACATGATTTTTAACATCAAGGGTTTTTCCTTACACGTTGATGGATTCCATTGTATAACAAATTTAGTTTTAATTTATTTTTTTAATTAAATTAATTTTAAAATCTAAAAAAAATATTTAAAAATAATATTATTGCAATGAGAAAAAATGATGAAAATAAGTGCCTCACGTATTTAATATAAATAATAATTTTATTTAAATACTAATTTATTATAATAATTACTATAATTAAATTAATTATAATTATTTATATTAAATTTTAGTAGTAATAATAATAATAATAATGAAATTATTATAAAATTGATTATGATATAAAAAATAAATATTTTAGAGTGAATAAGATGTCAACTTAATTTAAATCTACTTTTAAATCTGCTTGAAAAAAGTCTACATACAATGAATGTAATCATGCTAGTTGAATGTCATTTGAATGTCAAGTTCAAACTAAAGAATTTCTCTTTACGTTGAATTTTTCTTTTTGATGGATGCCATTGTAATACGCCTCTCAGCGTAAACATAAACAAAAATTGCATTATTCTTTCCATTAGACTAATATATTTGTTATATATATTTTTTATTTTTTATGATATAATTTGATTATTATATGTTCTCCTTTCTCTTTTCATTAATAAATGTTTTCATCATGTATATTTTTATATTAATTTATATTAATATATATAAGTTCTCTTTAAAAAAATTATAACCTATAATATATAGGTATATAAGATAACCTATATTATTATTATTTTAGGTCTTTATTATATATAATATATAACCTATTTTAATGTAGGTAATATTAATTTATATTAAAAAACCTATATTAATGTAGAATTTATATATATTATTTCTATTTATATCTTATATTATTGCAAGTAATATTTTTTAGGTAAATAAGTTAACCTATGTGTAGGTAATATATTAATTTATGTTATATATTTATGTTAATATACATTATAAGTTATTTTATTTTGTAACTTCTCATTTAATATGTATTATATAAATTATTATGATTTTATCTATTTATATTAATATATATTATAGGTTATATATATATATATATATATATATATATATTATAACCTTTTATATTTTAACCATCTATTTTTTAATTTTAATTGAATCATTTATTTAGTTTTCTAATTTATATTTTATATATAATTTCATCTTTTTCTTTTTACTTTGGTTAAATTATTATTGTTTTAAGTTGTAGTATATTTTCCTTTATATCTTCATTTATTTTTATAATTTTGGTAATTGTTCTCCTTCCTCCCTACCATCTCTCACAACTTAACTCTTCGTGGTTTGATGATTCAAAATAGCATACACAATTTAATATAAAAGTGTTTACTCTATCATTTATGCACTTTGGAAAAATCATACCATCTATAATCATTGGTTCATTAATATTTAACAATTATTATTGCACTTATGTATACTACAAATAAAATATAACCATAACAATAAATTCTAAACCATTATCCTAGAGCTATCTTTAACCCTAAATATGGTTGTAACACTATCCATAACCATAAACCTACCCCTAACCCAAAGAATAAATTCTAACCCAACTAATTAACAATATTAAAACACTATATTTAAAAAAACATACATTTAATTTTTATCAAATCTAAAAAACAATAATTACAATACTATAAAGGCAAGTACTAGCCACCTGACACTTGTTTGAATTTATGTATGTTTTGAAGTTAATAAAATTTAAAAAATAAAATAAGTGGCCATCTAAAATACTTTAAGATTTAATTTAATTTTTTATTTTAATTGTGTAAAATCAAATACCTATATGATCTTTATATGCTAGTTTATGGATGTGTTTTAATTTAAGTTTTATTTTATTATTTTAGTAGAGTAAATCCAAATCTCTATAAAATAGCTAATTGATTTTTGTGAGATTTTCTTTAATAAAAATATAACAATTATATACATTAAAAATATCATTTTTAAAAAAATATAAAAATAAGTAACATTTATTTATTTTAGAAAGATTTAATAAAATGACTTAATAAAGAAAAAAATGAAAAATCATTCTAAAAGAAATATTAAAATAATAGTTTACCTTACTTTCGTTCAAATTTTCTCATAACACCCCAAACTTCTTAGTCAATTATGTTGAAGATAAATAATTTTAACATTTTTTAAAGTTAAGTATTTAACATGTTCACTCTAAAAAGATTAAATTATATTTGAAGAACATAAAATTCTAGTTTTTAATTGGTTCACAACCAACTTATTAAT
Organism: Sequoia sempervirens; assembly: GCA_007258455.2. Taxonomy (NCBI): domain Eukaryota; kingdom Viridiplantae; phylum Streptophyta; class Pinopsida; order Cupressales; family Cupressaceae; genus Sequoia; species Sequoia sempervirens. The sequence continues at coordinate 28,397 of VDFB02393070.1, read as the reverse complement.
AACTAATTAACAAAATGAGTTGAAGAATTGATTGCAATAGTACTCTTTGACAAATACTAAAAACTAGCATACCTATATTTTAAAAATATATGTAAAGTAAGCCAAGAGATATCCTTCTCAAGGTGCCTATTTTTAATCAATTGAACCTTAACCCTAACCATAAAGCTATTTGAACCCTAATTGTAACCCTATTTGAAGTTGATTCAGATTACTGGCTCATAGAAAAGAACAAATTCCCTAGAAGAGTGTCTTTCAAGTTTGAAAACATGTAGATGGAAAACCCAAACTTTGAAATGGTTGTCACTAACTCCTAGCTCACCCAAATAGTTGATCGTCGCACTAAGATGTGCATGTTCAACAAAAAGTTAAAATTCATAAAATTCAAACTAAAAGAGTGGAATATCCAAGTCTTTAGAAACCTTTTTAGAGAAAGGATCTCCTTGATAGTAGAATGCCTAAGATCCAAAAAGACCTCTCAAATGTTTTTCCTTACATCCTAATAGAAGAAGAGATGAATCTCATAGTTCAATTGGATAGTGTCTATAGTTTTGAATAAATCTATTGGAGAGAAAAATCAAGGATTAAATGACTTAAATAAGGTGTAAAACCAAGTTTTTTCATTTAACATGCAAAATGAGAAGGCAAAGAATCATAATATGAAGATTGAAGATGCTTATGCATAAACTTCTGATCATCCTAACACCATCAAGGCTTCCTTGGTTTCCTCTTGGGAAAACATGTTCATGGAGGAAAATGAAGACTAAAAAGATAAGAATAGGAGGATCTCTTCTTGGATCATATTCCAACCTTGGATGATGATTCTAAATTCTAATAAAGTAACTAAATATGTCATTAAGGAAGAATGTAGCTAACGATGTGGTCATGGAAGAAGTTAAGACATCTATTTTTAGAATTGAAGGTGTCAAAGTCCCAAGCCCAAATGGTTTTTGTACCTTCTATTTCCAAAATTTTTGGAATGTAATGGATGAGGAGCTCTATGAAGTTATTCAGGGATCAAAGGAATCATGTTTTTTTCTTAAAGGAACTCATTGCTACTTTCATAGCACTCATTCCCAAAAAGGATACTTCTAGAAAACCTGAGGATTCCAAACATATTTGCTTATGCAATACTATGTACAATATCATCTTAGTCCATCAATTACTTTTGAAGCAGTACTAAAGAAAATGTCATGGTGATCCAAATATCCATGTATGGGAGAGTGCAATAGGAGCATGTTCTGAACAAATATGCCGAAGCTTGCCCTGGGGGGTATTTTAGTTTGCTTGCAGGAGTTTTCTTTGGTCGGGCAGAGGTGTCAGATCATTTTTGGCCAGTGGGTGGGCATTTTTTTGCTTGCTTTTGTGCATGGTGTGTCCTTGGTGGGAGGTGTGTAGCAGTTTGAGACTGTGGGTCATCTGCCCCATCTCATTCTCTTTATTGTTGAAGATTTTGTTTGTTGGGCCATGGAGAATCATGGTCTAGCTTCTTCTCAGGTATCCTTAGGGGATTTGGAGATTGATAGATCCGTCTTCTCCGATGCATGCCAGTAGTAAGGATCAGATAGGTAAACCCCAATTTGAGGATGGTGCCTCCTCTTCAAAAGGGATGTTTCAAATAAAAAAAGTAAATGGATGTTTGGAGAGATCTAAAGATCGACCAGTTTTGGTTATTCAACTTGGGCAAGTTTTAGAGGATGTTGAATATTGGTGCAATCATGCCCTTATTTGAAAATTTTTGGGCCTTCATCTTTCTCTACCTGTGCTGGAATCCTGGGCACGTCGGGTTTGGAACCCTGAAGGAGATATGGAGATTCTCTTAGTGGCTAATAACTATTTTCTGGTTATCTTTTCAAGCATGTTAAATAGGAATAGGGCTTTTGAAGGGGGCCCTTATTTCTTTAACCAGGTGGGGCTCTTCATCAAGACTTGGCACATGGGCTTTAACTCTGCTAAAGAGATCCCCTCGCGGGTTCCTGTGTGGGTTTGATTGCTGAGGCTTCCTTTGGAATTTTGGAGGGAAGATATTCTTCATTCAATCTCTTTGCTTCTTGGGAAACCTGTGGGTTCGGCTACACAAACTCAAGATCATAAGGTAATTTATTTTCCTCATATTTTTGTAGAAGTTGATTTAAATAATCCATTACCAAATTCTATGGAGATTTGCATGGGTTCATCCTCTTGGATCCAATAGCTAGATTATGAGACCCTACAATTTAGATGGAGAATTTTCCATGAATATGGTCATATACATCGCAGATGTCCCAGATTTAAATCTTCTCCCTTGGCTACCTCTGGTCCTCGTAGGGAGGAAAAGGGGAAGGCTCCTTTGTCTAATGGACATGTTGATAAGGTGGGATTTATTTAGGTTAAGTCTCGTAACAAAGGAAAAGGAAAGAAGAGAACCTAGATAGATAGATAGAATGATGGCACCTTTAACAGGTTTGAGGCTCTTGATAGCTTAGTCCAAGAGGAAGGAATTCTAGTTGAGCTCTCTTCTATGGCTAAAGGTCAACATGAGGCTCAGGATGAGGATGCATAGAAGGAGGATCATATTTTATCTTCAGGGGACCAACAGGTAGGTCAGATGGCTTTGGATTTTCCTTCTCAAGATCAGGATATCAGAGATCTCCAGGGGTCACAGGCTCTGATGGGTACAATTGTGGTGGATCCTATTCCCCCTACTAGTAAGGGGACCTCAGATCCTATGAAGGGTAATAAGGATTCTCTTGCCTTAGACTTGCAGCAAAAATCCTTTAAAAAGGGACCTCTAGACAAACTGTCGAGTGGAAGGAAGACTGATCAAGAGAAGGTCAAATTTTTTTGTGATACATTGGTTGAGTATGGGTCTATGAAACCCATTGATTCCCACTTCTCCCACCCCCATAAATGATTGTTTTATCATGGAATGTAAGGGGGTTGAACAACATCCCTAGACAAAAGGCTATTCACAAATTAATTGAGTCGCAGTCTCCTGATGTGGTCTTTATTCAAGAAACCAAGCTTATAGTGGATGGTTTGGCTAATTGTGCTCCACGTATCTAGCCCCAAGGTTGTTGGCAAGGGGTGGGGGCTTTAAGCAGTTCTTGGGGGGGTGGCTTGTTTCTGGAACCATAGGAAAGTTTCCCCCTTATGGTGGATTTCTAGTCGGTCTTCCATTTCTATAGTTGCCTCTAGTTTTGAGACTGGAGAAAGATGTATTTTCTCCAATATTTATGCTCCTACTGATCTTTTAGGTAAGTCACATATTTGGGCTCATATCAGCTTCATCTGGTCTCTGGACCCATTTCTGCCATGGATTAAATGGTTGGTGATTTTAATGTTGTTATAAGTTTAGATGAAAAACGAGGTAGGTTAGCTAGGTTAGACCCTTCTTAAAATTTGCTAAGAGATAATATTGGTTTCCTAAATCTCATTGATGTGAAGCCAATCAATGGCGTATTTACATGGAATAATAGGAGGTGTGGTGTTAAGGCTATCTTAGAAAGGCTTGATAGATTTCTGGTATCTTGTTATTGGATGAACAATAGGTGGATCACCAATTTAGAAATT
>VDFB02393070.1:0-21631 GCA_007258455.2 Sequoia sempervirens | reverse complement strand
CTATTGGGCCTATTTTAATTCTCTGGACCCTTTGGATGGAGAGGAATCTTAGAATTTTTGGTGGCTCCAAACTTGGAAGTTGTCAATTGTGGAAGAAGATTATTAGCAGGCTTCAGGAGACTATTTCTACTAAGTGTGATATGTCTGATAATATTGATCCTAGTGTGCATGCTATTATGAGGGATTTGAACTTGGGGGATAATAGTAGGGGATGCATTGCTGGAAATAGATCCTAACATGTCAAACAATGGGTTTTTCGTGATGGGAGGTGGATGCCTCACTTTATTGGGGTCCTGAAGATTAATACAGATGGCTCTTCTCATGGGAACCCTAGACATGCTGGTATTGGGGGTATAGGTAGAGGTAAAGATGGTGATGTTGTCTTTTTCTTCTCTGTTTACAAAGGGTAGTGCTCTAATAATCTGATGGAGGCCCTTGCTATTAAGATTTTAGTTGAGTGAGGATGCTCTTTAGGCTCGAGGAGGATTATTTGTGAGTTAGATTCTTAGATTGTTGTGGATATGTTGAACAACCAGAGTTTGGATGATGTTAGTTGGAAATTAGCCTCAGTGGTTAGATAGATTCTAAGTGTATGTAGTTCCTTTGATGCTATCTCCTTTTGTCACATCCCTAGAGAATGGAACAAAGTGGTTGACTACTTGGCGAAGTGGGCCTCAAACAATGGGGATGGCTAGGATATTAGTGGAAGGTATGAGTTACCTCCTAATTATCTTGGGACCCTGGAGAGATTATTATTGGATGACAAGAATATGTAGTGTTGTTGTCGGTTTGTTTGGTTGTGTTCCTGGTTTGGTGGGCCTTTGGCCTTTGCTTTGTATCTTGGATTTGATTGAATAAATTTTTACCCCTTCTCTTAAAAAAAAAAAAAAGTGATCAAATGACTTCCATTCTTTTAAAATTCCTTTAAAATAACTATACTACCAAATTCCAATTACCATTTAAAGCAAAAATCCAAGATGATATAGATTGAACTACTTTGAACCAGTTAGAGCATAACAAGAGCAACAATTATATTAAGAAAGGAACTTCAAACTATTATATTTGTTAGTGGTAATTGATTACATAGGGATTCCTTAGTAGAATTTCTCTCTCAAGTATAGAATTCTCCTAAACAGTTCCCTGTATCAGTTAGTGTTACAAAATTTAGACACCAGTCTTCGTACAAAAAAATAGCAGGGAGGAGACTTGGCATAATGTTCAGCCAGTCAGTCAATCACTATTTTCACTGCGAAGTTGGGTGTTGTATGGTATGTTGCTAAGTTGATTTGGTTAGTTTGATTTTTGTTATGATTGATCATTGCATCACAATAAAATTGTTAATTGATATAGGTATAATAGTTAATAAACATGGTTATGGCATAATAATAAAATAAAATAAAATAAAATCTAGCAAGAGGTTATAATTAAAATAGTAAGAAATAAATAATATGATAAATAAATTATAATGAAATGTGCTAACATGTTAGTTGTCTTGGAAGATCTAAATGGAGAAAAGGTTGAAACGGTTTTGTAACCGTTTTGCATGAGTAAAGGCGATACTTATTGAAGTTTCCTGTGACTGAAAGAAAGTTACACAGAGTGGTAGCTAAATTTAGTATTCTCTCAATGATACTATGGGCCTTGTTCGAAGTTTCCGGAGATCACTTTTGAAGCACACATTCCGTGTAACAAGAAGAGAATATGGCATCCTCTAGGAACGAATGCAAAAATGGTTATCCTTTCATTCACGACGGGAAGAGCTTTTAGTGCTTCTTGTAGATGGAAACAATCTCTGGACATAATCCCTTCTTCAAATGAAGGGATGTTTTCAGCTTCCAAGATGTTCCCCCGTTTCAAATTTTAATAATGGGATGTCACTTTACTTATTGAGGGGTTATTGTTTTGTTTACCATTCTTTTCTTTCTTCAAATGGGTGTTTTTTTTCACGTGCTTCCCACACCAATCTTCATCATGTGGAAACCACAGAAAATTATTGTGCGTTGGTGCACTCACACATTATTTACATACTAAGTATTCCTATTTCTAAGCTCGATGTCTTACCTTTCTCTTTTATTCATTCTACCCCTGCTTTGTTTTAGTTCTTCTTAGCACCTTGTATCAGGAGACAAGGGATCAAAATTCATTGCTAAAGGTCTGGATTTGAGAGGGGTTTACAACTGGTTAGGGTTTTTGTGATGTTTTGGGGTTCATAGACTGCTTTCGCCTTAATTCTTTCATTTCATTTCAATAGTATGACAAGGGAGAATGCCTTTGCATCGTCTTCTAATCCAAAAAAGGGGTATGTTGTATTCATAAGTCAGTATGGCCCTGACACCAAGAAAATAGTGGCCGACTCTATCTACAAAACCCTCAAACCCATGGGAGTTGAACTTTTCTTAGATGAACCTGAGCTCGAATTCAGTGATTCCATTCCATCTGAAATATAAGATGCCATCACTACTTCTTCCTTCATATAGCTATACTTTCAGCCAATCATGCAGAAACCCGTTGGTGTTTGGAAGAATTGTTGCCTATGCTCAAAACTGGCCGAACAATAATTCTCGTCTTTTGCAATGTTGATCTCAATGATATTCATTGGTTAAAAGGACCGTATGCTGAAGTGTTTAAGAAGCATAAAGAGAAGCAAATATATTCTTCAAAGATGCTTATGGATTGGAAATCGGCGCTGCATGTTGTTTCATGGCTTAAGGGCCGCACAGTCAACAATAAGGGGTAAGTATCATGCACTCTATAACTTTTATCACATGTTATCTCAGAATATGATATAGTAGTTGTTCAATTAAACCTCTTCTCTTTTTAACATAGAGTATAAACATAGAAATCTGATTTAGAATTTTCTTCTTGGTATATTTATTGTAACTTCTCATTAATTTAATTCGTTATGATCACCTCCTTCTCCTCTCCGCAACTTTACGGAAGATTCTTGAATCTAGATTTACCCCGCAGCCATCGGTATTCCTTGGCTCTATCTATCCTTTGTTAGTCCTTCAGTCCGTAGCCATCAGATTTCTCTCGGTATATTCGATATGCATTTACATATATTGAAACTTAAATTTCTTGAATGGATCCCCATCACATCTCTTAGATTTATATAGGAACGTTGTTATACATTGTAAAAGCTTTGGAATTTTTATTTTGCACTCTAGTTCATATTATCCTTATTTTGGTCTACGAGATATTTTGCATTCTTATTATAGAATGCTTTACAGAAAATTAGACATTATAAATAGTTAACCACTACAATTACACAGGAGGTATCAGACATCTATGTACACTAGTAGGTGAAGAAAATCTAGTGACATACTTTTCAAGTCTCGTATTGTACATTGTTGCACAATAATTTTACCATAAAGGAATAATGTGAAATGAATTAACTATATCAATTTATAGACTCTTAGGAAAAGAGTTAGAACATGAAATTTACATATATAAATATGTATAATTGGAAATTAAAACTTATTTGTCTCCCTGTGGTGATTATGTGGGTGACTTTGTAAGTAAGTTGGCTAGGTTAGTCATCTTTTGTTTAAGCATGTTGATTTCATCGTGTTGATTTCATCATGATGTTGCTATTCATAATTTTATACTTAAATGGTGGATAGAAATAGTTCTTGGTGATCTTGTTATTGTTGTCACACTTATTCTACACTTGTCATTTTGTGATGGTGGGATTAAATGTTCATTTTGTGACCATGATACTATTGTCTCCATGATGGAAACCATTGTGTTGATAATTTTTGAGTCTTCCAGAGGTTAGAGGGGATGTGGTTTTTACTTGCAAGAGTTGGTATGGAGGCCAACGACCTATGAGAGTTCACCTTGGGTAACCCATATTGAGCCTGTGGTGTTTATTGAGTTTTATATGGTTTTATGATTTTGTTACTTTGATGATGGTTGATCTTACTCATGGTTTGAGTCTATATGGTTTGAGCCTTGCCCTTGAATGTGGTTTTCATTACTTTGTAGTTCTAGCGTGAGATGGTACATGTCTCACTTGGTGCAACTATTTTGTTGGATTTGGTTTCTTGTGCAAATTGGCTTGTCGTTTGTAATTTTGTAGTATTGTTGTTAGTTGGGGGAGTGGCTCTCAGTGGGGGCCAGTAGCCAAAGTGGCTGGTCCAAGATAACCCATTGTGAGTTTAAATCAAGTGATAACTTAATTAATTAATTAGGGGTTTTGGGTAGTTTCCACACATTAATTCAAATAATGTAGCCTCACTCATGGGACCAAGTGCTCGTTTAGGCTTGGGATGAGTGGGAAGGCTTGGTTGGCAAGGTAAACATCCTTGTCCTCATGAAAGGATTGTTGGCTCCACATGTGTCACTCTATGGAGTCAGCGCCTAGTGAGAGGTTGTTAGGATAACCATAGATGGGAGCGACGTCTAGGCTATCAGGATGGCTAACGCCTATACTGTCAAGATAACCCATGCTAGTATCATGCGATGACACTCCACCCTTTAACAACTTTGTATGTTTTTGTTCCCCTCTTATTCTTGAGCCTTTGGAAGTGGATGTTGGCATGTGTACATGTTGATGCTTTGTTATGTTATCTTGTGGTTAATGGTTGATGCTTATCATTCTTGTTATGTAATGGATGTTAATTTGAAAAGTAATGTAGTCATGTAACCCCAAGGGACCTTGTTATAAGTTATGGATGTTAAGTTTCATTTCATGTGAAGTATGTTAATATTATGTTGCATGTTAGTTAAAAAAAATTGTGCCATATATGTGTGATGTATTAGTTTTCCTTGGGGTTGCATGGTGGGGCATTACATCACTGGTGTCAATCCTATGACTTCTTAATTTCTAGTATTTTTCTATCTCCTCTTTTGTACGCAATGGAAGCCTCCCTGCAATCAATGTCCACCTGAAATGCACAAAAAATCCTAGTTAAAAAACCTAAAAATTGAAAGAAAAGAACACCCACAGACAGAGCATAGTCCTAATCATAATGCCAAAAAAACCCAGAGAGAAAAGAAGTCAATCTTGCAATTTCACCTATCACCCAATACCCCATTCAAATTCAATTTGATCAAACCCTACCCCCTAACATATAGGGCATAAATATTTTCCTTTGCACCCTTTGGCTTCCTAATACAAAAGCATACACCTTCCACACACAATAGCCTATTTAGTAGTTTCTTAAAAAATAAAATAAAATCTTAACAGCTACACAAAGGACTTATTTTTATGAATAAAATATTAAAATAATCCTTGATGAATAAAATATTTCAACTATATTGGGGTTTGGGCCCTAGCTCAATTGGCTAAACCTTTCTTGTTGAAAGGTTGGTCATGAGGTCTAATCTCCCCCACCACTATGGTACTGAAGGGCATGTTGTGTTAGCACCACTAATCACATTAAAAAGTTCAAAAAAAAAAAAACATATTTCAACTATATTAAATTGATCTTCAATATATAAATTGATAAAAAAAAATCAAAGCAAAATTTTAAATATTAACCTGAACCCTAACACCCATATACAATTATATCATGTCTCTCAACATAATTCATTTAGAATATTGAATATAATCTCATTTAAAAACAAGCACTAAACTATATTATACAAACTTCCTTTTTTTTAAAGATCTTTCATTCTTAAATATTTAATTTTTGATTCTTTCCAGATATCATTGGAAATTGATCGGATTAGAGATCGAATGTCATGGTGAAACCCTAAGTGCCTAGAGAAGCGTTTCAAGCAGTAGCAGTGGTGGGGGAGGTTGTTCCCTCCCCCACTGAGGTTTGTTTTCTCCTAAGGTCTCCTACCCTTTATGTTTTTCTCATTTTTTCTTTTTGTTGTGCCATATTTCTCTCTGGCCCTGTTGTTTTTTTCTATCGCTTGTGTGTGTTTTCTCTCGCTTCTCTCATCTTTCTCCACTCTAGGGTTAACTCTCCTTAATGGAGGGGGTTCAGAACCCCCTGACCCACCTGGTAATGCTGATGGAGGTTGCTTCCAATCTCATTTTCCAAAATCCTTCAGTAAGGTTGTGGCTAAGTGGGCGTTTTCTACTCCAGCAAGTGTTGAGTTCAGCATTGAAGAGGTGAGCAGCAACTTTAGCGGGGAAGGTAAGGTTTCCTCTTAAGCCTCTATTGATTTTCATTTGTTCCCTAATAAGGAATTGAAAGAAACTATTAACAATGAAAGAATAAGGCTAAAAGACTTTGCCATTTTTATGGCGACTATGGATGTAAATAAGCTTCCTGCAAGAAAATACTTTCATTCTTGGTTCTTGAATGTTTGGGTTAACAAATTTGGCATTCAGTTATCATATTGTAGACTATTGCAAAAAGGTTTATTTGTAATTTTTTTGAAGAGCCAGGTCATGCAAAAGAAAGCTCTGGCAATGCTATACTATAACATAGGAGGATGTGTTTTTCGTGCCCTCCCCTGGTCGCCCATGGCCATTGCTGATGAAATTTTAGTGCTTTCAACCCCAAGGTGGGTTATTGTCAAGAACCTTCCTCCTGAATTTTGGAAAATTCTTCCTCTAATCTTGGACCTTGTTGGTAAGGTTGTTAGGATTGATGAGACCAAGGCAGCTCTACCAAATCTAGATGCATGTGCCCTAGTCTCCATTAATCTTGGTGTTGAAATCCCTAAAAATTAAAATATTTTTGAAGTTTTTGGGGTTATATCTTGCCCACTGGAGGTCTTGGGTGGGGTCAATGCCTACTTTCTCTATAGGAGAGAAGGCCACATTAGAAGAAATTTCCCTTTGATTCAAAAGAAAAACATGAAGGCGGCAAGGGGAAACCCTAGCGATGGTGCCAAAGGTCCCAACCTGGATTCGCTGAAGGATGCTGACGCTGGAAATAGCCAGACTCCATCGCAGCTTGTTGAAACAAATAACCAGGGCCCCTCGCTAAATACTGAGCCCTCTGATTCTTTGGTTGAGCACATTAGTCATATGTTTTTAGATGTTGAGGATGGTAGCTAATGCCTTTCCTTATCTAATGGGAGTATGCCTAGCCTTGGCTTGGCCAACTCCTTTGATGACCTAGTCCAAAAATTTGTGGGTGGAGAGGGTGAAAACCAAGAAGACACTTCTAATGGCGTCAATGTAAAACCTAGCCCCCCTCATCGGAATGTTGAATGAGCAACTATTGGGGAAATTCCTCTACTCTAGAAGTTGAATGCCCAACAACTTTCCATGAAGAAGATTAGGCAACGCATTGAGGAAAACTTCCTAATTCCTTGCAGCAATGCCAAAAGAAACTTAGAGGCAATTGTCATTAAAACAGGATCCAACCAATTTGACCTCCATCTTGAGGCATAGAACCTGGGCAAGGCTAAGAGCACAGATGTGGGTGGGAGCTCCAGGGACCATGTGCTAGCTATCAAAACCTCCCAAAATGAGAATACTAATAATGAGGCAACATAGGATGGAAATGTTGTTTCCTGTTTGCTAGAACCTAGGTCTGGGGAGGTCATGGTAGGTAGCACTAGATCCCTTGCAGCCCTTGAATAGACCTATGAGATTAGTATTACTCCCCTCCCTCCTCAAATGGATGGTGTGTTCATAGCCTGCAAACTGGTGAACCTCCTATGAAGGCTAGTGGGCTTGGAGAGTCTAATGAAGTTGGGGTAGAAAACCCTGATCAAGGTGAGGATACTGTAGCTAAACACCCTGAGAATGTCACTTCTGGGTAGTCCTACTAGGCCCCTAAGCAGAAATTTTGTCTTGGAAGACCAAGGAAAAACAAGAACTTGATACAATTGGGTAAAGACCCTTCAGTGGTTAAAAAAAAGAAATAAGAATAGCCTTGTCATCTAGTCGCTTGTGGCAAAGAGGCTAGAAATAAAGGAAAAGTTTCCTAGATGTTTTGAGCTATTTAGGAATGGCCAAGTTGATAGTGGCATGAACATCAATGATGAATGTTAGATGTATATCTTGGAACATCAGGGGGCTTGAATCACCTGACCGAAAATACATTGTCAAAAGATTTTTAAATCATGAAAAGAATAAGGATTTTGTGCTCTTACAGGAGACCAAAGTCATAGGGTTCATGCTAGAAACCAACCTAAGGTTCATTTGGAATGGTTCCTCCTTTTGCACTACTTCTCATGAGAAAGGGAGGTGAGGTACTACGATCTTAATCTCCAATCAATGGTCATAATGGGTTACTAGAACTGGCTCATCTCCTTGCAATAGGGTTGTGTGGGTAACTATAAAGAAAGAGGATTTGGCATTCGGTGTTTGCTCTGTATACACCCCTAATGACCATAGGGATAGAACTACACTATGGTTCCAGTGGCTTTCTTTCCTTCCCGAGATACCCTGGATTGTTGGTGGTGACTTTAGCATGGTTGAGAAAATGGAGGACAAATGGGGTGGGATTGATATGTCTTGGAAAGGAAACGAAAAGTACTTCTAGTACAAGATGAAGTGTAGACTCAACTTAATTGACCCCATGGACAAAGGGAAAGGGGAATCCAAAAGTGTGTGTGACACCCCTTCTATTTTCCCTCTGATTTGTTATGTTTTCTTGATAGCTCAGATACTTTGTTAGACTTTAATTTATGTTATTTTTTATTCTATCATTGATAGTGGAGCGATGATAGGTCATCCTACTCGATTCCTGCAGTCTAAAAAATAAAAAAAATAGTGGAGCGATGATAGACTATATTGATGTGATGACACATATATGCATGGTGATTATGTTTAATATGCTTTAAGTTTGCATCGATGCTTAGTTGTGATGACATTTCTATATATGCTTATGGTAGTGTAATTGATATATTATCTCACTAGTTGATGTGACATTGTATTGGTGAAGAGAACGGTATTGCATCACTTGCTTGTGAGTTCCCTGTGATTTCCACGATTCTCTCTTCATAGTGTGAATGAATTACTATTTGTATACATGCACGACATTTTCTTGTTTGCAGGATTGTAGGTACAGGACATTAGCTTCACCTGGTTTCACACGTCTAAGTGTGTCCAATACTCATAAGTAATATTGGGAGATAGTAACAAGCTACCTAGTCATACCTTTACCCTAGTACAGTGTGTCATCAATTTGAGTTTTGGTCTTAGCCTTATCATTGTTGTTCTGGGTATTTTATTATTGTGCAAGTTTAATTTGGTAGATTAAATGTGTATTTGATTAAATATTCAATTAATTGAATTATATGCGGTGAAGGCTTTTGAATAAATAAATAAATTAATTTAATTTAGTTATGTTTTTTATAAAGGGTAAAACGGGTTTTACAGGGACCTGAAACCACAAAGTTTACAACATAAAAGAAAGGATACAAAAGTCCAACAAAAACAACCGGCTGCACAAAAGAAAAAAAATAGAACAAACAGCAACCCATCGCAAAAGACCAGGAAGGTCAAACAAAAAAAGCCAGCAAAAAAACCAACAAAAAATTGGCCACAATTAACCCAGAGTCTTCACGATAGACTCTATCTCAACCTCCAGGTTCTGCATATCTTGAACACCCTTCTTAAAGGTTTGAATCATTTTCGGAAAGGGGGAAGCCTTCCTCTTCAAATTGGCCCTGGTTCTCTTAAAAATGATAACATCCTCCTCCTGGTTTCTTTCATTGGTTTCCTCCAGATCAACCACCAAAGACCCCTGTTGAGATTTCTCTAATTTCTTAGGCATGGCATTGATGATTGAGTGATTTTTATTATTAAAAATAAATGGTAATTAAATTAATAAGAGTATTTAAATTAGTTGCAATTAGTAAATTGTTTTATTTTATTTAAATGCATGTGGTTGGAAAAAATCTTTGGTGGTTGAGGGAAAGATATTTGGTTGGGATAACTGGGAGTTAGAAATTTGTGATCTGATTGTTGTAAATTGATTTTCAAAGAAAAAGATTGAGGAAAAAGAGAAGAAAGTTGTTTTCACTGGAAGAGTTTCTTCTTGGGGTTTGGTGGAAAGAATTTGCCGAGGAAATTGTGGATCTCTCAAAAGTATTTGTTTTAGAATCTTGTTGTAGAATTCCTGTTTGTGGTATTGTTGTGTTTTCTGGAAAGAGGCAATTGCACTTGAGGAAGCTTTGGCTACATTGGAAAATTGAAGCTACAGAGAAGCTCAACAACATTTCTTGAGGCAACAATTCTTCTAGAATAGTTTCGTTTATTGTTTTTGTGAATTTTGAATCATTGAAAAGTTGTTTTTATTACTATAATGCAATTTGGAAATATTTAGGAAAATATTTTATATACTATAGAAGCTCTTGTTTCTTTCTGTTGAAAACATTTCTTGAAAGAAGAACCTCTGTAGAAAACAATTAAAAATCCTCTGTGTAATTTGTTCATTTGAAATAGTTTGATACAAAAGGAATTACAAATCTCTGTAGAAAATCATTATTCTATTGATTTCCCATTTCTTTTAATTATTCGGAAAAAAAATGAAACCTCTAGGTTTCCTGTAGAAAACTTCTTTTGTGTAATTTATTTGTTCAATTTGAACTAGTGATTGGATTTATTTTATATAAATTATTGTATTTAATTTAGTATTGAAAATCCCCTAAGGAAATTTTATTTTTCAAATGAAATTATGGAGAATCACCGTACAACAAATTAAATTCATTGTTGAAATTATAAAGGAAAACGTAGTTATGGAGGGGGCGGTGGGAATAAATTCCCATCGCCGCCTACGTAATTATAGGAGGGGATGCCTGCTATGGCAGCGCCTCCCACACGTATGTGGGGAAGGCGCTGACATAGTCAGCATCTCCCATCGTATGCACTATGTAGTTTGTACATGGCGTACACTATGACTTTCGTATGCGCCCTTTCTTGTGTATGCAGCCTTTGCTTTGTTTAATTTAATATAAATATATTATATATTTATGTATATATAATATACATATTATTGTAATATGTATTTTATGTATTATGTCTATGTATATATATATATTGGTATTTATTTTAAAATGGAATTTGGAAAATTATAAATAATTCTATAATTAAATATATTTATTTAATGAGTAAGTTATGCAAAAATTATTTTTAGGAGCATGTTTAGTTAAAATTAATATGATTAATTATTTAGTGGTGGAAATTATTTAGTTTAATTTGTTGTTGATCAATATATCAGAATAATGTTAAATGGTGTATTTTGATTGTCCAAAAGTGATTGTAATGGATTTAGGAGATCTGAATTATAGTGTTCTTATTTGCTTGAGGTTGTGTTATTCAAACAAGTATTCTTGTAATTGTGTATTGGGGAAAGTATTTTTCTTTACAAGAATTTAAGTCTTCCAGAGTTGTTATTTGTAATATGAGGGTTGTTGTAACTAAAGTTAGCCCTTTGAGTCTTTCTTGGATATTGCACGTTTTGGGTTTTAGTATCGGACATCCATAGAGATGTGTTACCTTTTGAGGTGTATTGGTTATTGTGGGCAGTTTTTAGTGCATTGTCTACCCTTGGCATGTAGTTTGAGTTATGTGTTGTCGATAGGGGAGTGGCTTCTAGTGAGGGCCTGGACACAAAGTGGTCTCGAGACAACTCATGTGGAAGTCAGTATAATCAAGTGGGAATTAAATAATCTATTAGTTTAATACATTTAACAAGATAATTAGCCTCACTCATTGGCTCAAGGGCTTCTATGAGACTTGATATGAGTCGGGAAGGCCTGGAATGGCTAGATCATTATCTTGTCTTC
Source organism: Sequoia sempervirens (assembly GCA_007258455.2). Taxonomy (NCBI): domain Eukaryota; kingdom Viridiplantae; phylum Streptophyta; class Pinopsida; order Cupressales; family Cupressaceae; genus Sequoia; species Sequoia sempervirens. The sequence goes on along the minus strand of VDFB02393070.1, from coordinate 9,979 downwards.
TCGAAAGATAACCAATTCTGCATTGGTGTGCATGTGGAGCCAGAATTGTGAAAGGTTACCAGGATAACCCTAGAGGGGGGTCGAGACCTAGGAAGATCTCCTTTGGACAACCATGCAACCTTTGTGATGACACTCCTATGAAAACAATCGATTTATTTGTATTATGTTGGTAATTGATACAGTGGTTCTAGAAGCAATGTGACCATAGTTCTTGTTTATCTATTCTATGAGTATTTTTTGTATATGGAATATGTCTAGAGGTAGTAGGATTTCCTTGGTTACCTTTTACTATCTCCTAGTATGGGGATTAGGCCTACAGGTACCAAATGGTTGGGTGGCATGCATCTTACACTGTTGAGTTTCTCTTCCTGTTCATGATGGTGGGATCTTCTTGTTCGAGGAGCTCATGTGGTTCTTTGGAGTTGTTCTTCTCTTTCTTAATTGTAATTGTGGATTATTAAGGATAATTGTAGTACCTCATTTTTATCGAGGTGAACCTTTGTGATGTAATTGTAATAATATTTATGATCTATTCATTATTGGATTTAATGGTGTATTGGATGTTATGTGGTGTTGTATCTGTGGAAATATGTTCAATACATTTCTATGTGTTAGATTTATCTTGCATTGTTTAATGCTTTGTTTTATGTTGTATCTTTAGTTTAATATTCTTATGCTATGGTTGGTTTAAGTTTTATAAGTAATGGGTTTACACATAGATGTGTTGCGTAGCCTAGAGGATGTATATGGTTAGAGTAGGATACTTTTCTCATCTTGTTTTACCTTTAATAAAAAAAATTAGTTGTGCATTTGTAGTATTGCATCGTCCTCTAGGTTACGAGATGGGGTTTTGCAATGTGTGGTACACATGGTGCAATGCCCAAAAAGGTGGCAATATAATCTATTGTCGGCTCGATACGATTTATGCAAACAAAGATCTCTTCAATTTTATCCCAAATGAGGATGGGTTGAAGGTGTGGGTATATCCCTACACGCTCTCAAACCACCACCCCATCTTGGCCAACCTTAAAATCTACCAAAGGAAACCGGATGAGATGATGAGGAAGCGTGCTTTCATCTTGAACACAAGTCTTCTCAAGGATGAGGATTGTAGGGAAGCCATTACTTCCCTCATGGAAATTAAAAAATGGATGTTAATTGGGGTTAGCACCATAGAGAGATGGAATATCAATGTCAATAGCTAGAGAAAGTTGTTTCAAACTATAGGGAAAAAGAGAGCCTTAGATGCTAGGAGAAAGGAAAACAAGCTTCAAGAGTCCCTCCTTGATGCAGAGACTAGGCTGCAATAGTTTCCAGATAATTATTTGTTCATTGAAGAGATAGTGAAAGCAAAGGATGGCTTAAGAAGGATCCAAGCCCACAAAGTTAAGGGGAAGAAGATTAGGGCCAAGCTAAACTGGCTGACATGTGGTGACAGGGGCTCCAAGTTCTTCTTCAAATTTTTGAGTGAGAAAACTATTAAAGAACAAATAAATCTAATATGGGATGGGGAGGCAATGCTTTCTTCCCACCCTGAAATTCTAAAATAGTTCCAATCCTTCTACATGGATCTCTTTGCAACTAAGGGGCGATCCAAAGAATGCTACAAGGCATGCGAGTCTATTAAGAGGCTCATTCCAAGGAAAATCTCTGAGGAGGACTCTACTAAACTTCAAGCTAGATTAACTAAGGAAGAAATTGAGAAGGCTATGTCCTCCATGTGTAATGATAAGTCACTAGGAAATGATGGGTTCCCAGTTGAATTCTATAAGTGCTTCTCGGATTGGGTCAGTGATGACCTGCTGCAGGTGTATGAGGAGGCCCTGAACATAGGGACTCTGGGAAAAGAGATCAATAAGGAGGTAATTAAGCTTCTTCCCAAAGAGGGGGATAAGACCTTAGTTAAAAATTGGAGGCCCATAACTCTCCTAAATGTGTCCTATAAGATTCTAGCTAAAGTGTTGGCTATGAGATTGGTCAACATCCTTCCCAAATTTGTTAGTAGCACCCAGACTGGCTTCATCAAGGGAAGATACATATTCAAGAACCTAATTATGAGTTGGGAAGCTATGCAGTGGGCTAATTCTTCCAACCAAAAGGCTACAATGCTTCATTTGGATTTTGAGAAAGCATATGAGAGGGTAGAATGGGACTTTATACACAACACCCTCCAAGCCTTTGGATTCCCTATGGAATTTTGCAAAATGGTGGATGTCCTATTGAAGGATGCCAACGCCCATGTGGTTGTTAATGGGATTCTTTTGGAGGAAATCAAACTTGAGAGGTCAATCCATCAAGGTTGTCCCTTGGCACCCACCCTTTTTGTGATTGCCTCTGATGCCATTTTCTACTTATTAAGAGACAACTCGGTGTCACCCAAGGTCAAAGGCATCAAGTTACTTAAAGGGGGTGATCTAATCAATGTGCAGTTTGTAGATGACATAGCTCTTTTCCCGAAATTGAGCAAAGAAAATGTTGAATCCCTAATGGAAAAAATTGAAGTGTTTTGCAAGGCATTTGGAGCTAAAATATCTCTTTCAAAGTCTATTGCTCTTGGATGGGAGGAGAAACCACCAGATTGGATCAGAGACCTTAATTTTCAGTGGGGTGGGCCTAATTTGTAGGTAAGATACCTAGGCATCCCATTTGTAGTGGATCCTAACCTTAAGGAAATGTGGAACTAGATAAAGGGTAAAATTGAAAAGAAGCTGGATAATTGGAATAAGCAATATCTCTCCCTAGATGGGAGGGTACAGGTCTGTCAAAATTTTTTTTTCCTCTTGTAGTATCTACTTTGCTTCAGTTTGGTTATTCAATATCTATTAGGTTGACGAGATCCAGAAAAAGGATTAAGGGTTTTCTATGGTCGGATGGGAAAGGGAAAAGAAAGAAACATGTTGTGAATTTGGATTGGTGTTGCTTGGACAAAGTGTTTGGTGGCTTGGGTTTAAAAGACCTGAAGGTACAAGGTGTTGCCTTGGTTGCAAAATGGGTGGTAAGGGCCCTGAATGGAAATGAGCCATGGAAGGAGTTGATAAGAAATAATATACTGTTGGTTGTACCCAAACAAGCAAAGTCCTAGAAGTTGCTGCCCCTGAGTGACATTCTCTTGAGTGGTTGTGTGATGTACCCAGCTACATCAGTGGTCTTCAAAAGCGTCTGGAAGGCTTGGGAGCTTTTCAAACATGGTGCCTAGTTATAGTCTAGTAGCATAACCCTCAACAGTGATGTTAAGTGTTAAAGCTACAACTCCATTTGGTGGAATGTGTACCACAAAGGTAAGACCTTAGCCTCCAACTATAGGACCTACTCTGTGCTCTTAGAAGCTTGTAGGGATGCTTCCTTTCCCTAGGATGCAAGGAGTCACCTAGACTTGTCCAAGGACATAACTTGGAAGAATGGGGGACCCATCACCGAGCTTAAAGCCAAAACTATATACAAAGAGCTAACCTATAAGGACTGTATTTGTGATCACTTGAATAGGTGCTAGAACATGGGGTTAAATAGAAAAGATTGGCATAAAATCCTAACTGACCTGTAGTATATTGGCCTTGAGCCTAAAAAGGCTTGATTTAGATGGTTGACACTTCTTCATCAGATTCCTTACAAATCCAATTTTTATTATATTAAAGTTTGTAGCATTTGCAAAACTCCTGAATCAGTCACACATATTCTATTTGATTGTTTTTATGCTAAAGAAATCTGGAAAAAAAATTGCAGCAACTTAAGAATTTGGGATGTTGATAACAAGCTTATTTTGAAAGATGTCTTAATGTTTGATAAGAGGATTAATAATGATTGTAAGACATTGTGGTTTTTTCTCTCTACTGAAATAATGTGGCACAATTGGAAAGCTAGAAATGATGATAAATTCAAAGGATGTAGGAGGTACCTTACTAAGTCATCTAAAAAACTAACTTTCCTCTCTGTTGCATTGTATGTGTTACCCCAAATTGAGATCAGCAAAAGGGAGATTAGGAGAAAACAAGCCTATGAACTAGAAGTTGATGAACATGAGATCTTCTTGAAAGCACTAAGCGAATTCCAAAAAAAAATTAATCTGATGGTGGAAGCCTAAGGAAAACACATGACCCCTCGACATGCTAGGTAGCAGTAAGGGGAAGTTCAATTTGTGGTTGGAAGTGTATGTCCTAGCACAGGAAAAGATGATGATGAATCCACATATAGACTAGCTAATGACAACTTTCTTTTGTAGTCATCACAATGGTGATCTCCAAATGCAAATTTTGGAAACTATTAGTGGATGCCACAATGATGACAAGAATTCCAGAAATAATGAAAAAATAGAAAGAAAGAAGGAGGGACCAATCATTGGAACACCCGAACTGCACACCAATGAAGACACATAAACAAACATTTCTAATGATGAACACAGATTCTTCTTTTCGTACAAAATACTCTATGTTAAATCTGATGTAAAGTTTGTATAGATTGTAAAATAAAAACTATAACATCTAGCATATGTACAAGCTGTATAGATCCAACAAATAGATAAGAATGCTAGGTTTATCGGAAGGTTTTGTTTACAGCTACAAAGTATATATGTAGCGAAGCTGAAGCATCATTTATATGTAAAAACAATTTACTTTTTTGTTGTTTTCTCTATTATCAATACAAAAAAATATTTAAATTTTAGAAACTTCTTATTATGTCTATAATTTCACATATTTTTAAATATTTCATCTTTATAAATAATTATTAAAATAAACCTTAATGAATAAAATTTTAAAATAATTCTTGATGAATAAAATATTTCAACTATATTAAATTGATCTTTAAGATATAAATTGATAAAAACAAATCAAAACCAAATTTTAAATATTAACCTGAACCCTAACACCCAAATACAATTATATCATGTCTCTCAACATAATTCATTTAGAATATTGAATATAATCTCGATTTAAAAATAAGCACTAACCTAAATTTAAAATGGAAAGGTATACAAAAATTTAAAATGAATGAGTTAGTTTAATTTGAAAATGAAATTGTTTAACATAACTTAAATTAATTATCTTTAAAATAAATATTTTTTTAAAAAATAAGAGAACTTATTTTAATGTAGTAAATTTTGAAAGAAATTTTTACTTTTAAAAATTGATTTATGTTAAACATATTTATATGAAATATATTAGATTTAAATATTTTTATATATGTAAAATTTAATTTGTTCAAGTCATATTTAAAAAATATTATATAAATTTATAAGATTAAACTATAAAGAATGATTTCATAAAAATCAATTTAAAAGGAGATGTTTAGAAAAACAACGGTATTCTTTTTATTAAAATGTTGGGACGTGGGAGGATAAATTATCCTACATTTATTTATAAATGCTCCAATATTTTTATTTTGCAATTGAGTTTATTGAATTCCATATTTTTAATATAGAAAGAAACAAATGTATTGATGCATAGTTGAATGGTACTGAATAAATATAACTACTAAAAAAACTAAATGGGAATATTTAAAAAAAGATCATCTTTGAAATTAGGCTGACAATTTAAGGAATTGCCTTGAGCATGTCACAGATATCATTGTGTTCTTTGATGAATAAGGCTTAGAGCACTAATAACCCCACCCAAGAATTGCGCACATCTCTAGAGACAACAACTCCATCATTTGAGTGGAGTAAGAGGCCATCTTTTCCCAATTTTAATTTCCCATCTTTGAATGTTCTCAACTTTATTGATTGTTGAACATTGTTTCCATAAACTTCACTCCCATCCCTGTAAATGTACTCATATTACATCATAACAAAAAAATATGTCTAAATCAATCCTTGAATTCACTTTAAAAAATTAATTTGTCTAATTTAGTACTTGAATTCTGTTGAAATAAGAGATTATGTATAATTTAAACATTGAATTTGATATAATTGAATACTTTATTCTTACCATGAATAAAGAAATCCTTGAAAGAAAAACTAAACGAAACAAAAGAAACCCTATGAAAGCAGTTACCGGGAAAACGAATAACCTAACAACAATGTTTTCTAGTGTCCGATTTTCTAGTATCCGACGAATTTCGACGGTAGCAAAAGCAACACATGACTTCCACCTGTGTATCATTTTTAATGCAACTTCAAAAAATTTACACCAAATATTCCATCGTTGTTTTCACTGTATAACGCCTCTCAACATAATAACAACAATAAAACACACACATATATATAACTCTTAATTAATTTTGTCCTTTTCTTTAGTCTTAAAAAAAAATTACTTCTGAAAACAATATGTTTTTATCGTTACCTTAGCCTTTCATTTCTCCTTTAATAAGCTTCCTTAGATACAATTGACGTGCAATAATTTATTTCTTTTAAAAATAGACTCATTTTACAATATTAAAAGAAATATTTTTATATCGACAGATTTAAAATTAAGAATAATATTGACCGACTTTGAGTAATAAACACTCTACACAGGAGCATCTTCTCATTCAATTTTTACGTATCTTACATTCTTTCGTTTTCGCTTATTATAGTTATGTTTGAATAAAAATACATTTTATCATATTAATAAATAATAATAATTAACAAATTTGGATTGCTATTTTAACCTTATTAATTAAGGGGAAATGGTTTTCGTGGAGAACATGATCAACTATTTCCGACAATAATATAGTTTTTTTAAAAATACGTATAATATTTAAAACAAATTAAAGAAATATTTATTATATTTTTATGGAGATACAATAATTTTTTAAATGATTCTTTCATATCAGCTATTTCACGTCAATTTTTATTATTATTGTTTATATTATTTATTTGATTTATTTAACAATATTTGATCTAATTTTTTTATAGTTTATTATTTAAAAAATAATATATTATATTTTAATATTTCTAAAAAAGTATTGATTACTAACAAATATCATTTATAATTTCTTATCTTGTATTTTAGTTTTTTAAATATTTTAAGTTATAGTGTTAAAGACATAGTGGTGGAGATAGATAGAAGGTCCAGAGGGAGGGAGAGATGGAAGATGGATGGATAGAGGGGCAAAAGGATAGGGTGAAGAGATTGTCGAGTAAAGTGAAGAGGTCGGGTCGGATGGACCGAGGTCAGATAGATCAAAGGGAATGATGGAGATCAAGATCGAAGAGATCGAGATAAAAGGGAAGGAGAACAAGATCGAAGGTCAGAAAGGGGATAGGACAAAGATGGGTGAAATAAAGTAATCAAGATCAAAGATCACGAAGACAAAGATAGAGGCGTCGGAGATCATCATCAAAAAGAAATCAGGTCGTTTTCATCATGGAAGCAGAACTCGAGGAAGTCGATCGGGCGTCAAAGATCAATCTTTTAAATTAATAATTGAACAATTGTTTCCTCGACAGTTCAGTGATTCTTTCAAATTAAAGGAGAAATATTTGAAATTATGTATCTATGGCCTTTGTCATGAATTTCTTTTCCTATTTTGCATATGCTAAATGCTTTGTGTCAAGTCATACTGAGATAGTCTTATTGATTGTTTTATATGCCATTAGCTTTTATGTTTGATGCTATCTTCCAAAAATTGGATCATGTTCATTATACTATTTAATTTTTTGTGAAGGTTATGTTGAAGTTTATATTATGCTGTAAGACCAAAAGGGTTCTGTAATGATCCAAAAATTCTTGTTAATTTTAGGGTTTCTTATTTCTATCAAACTTTAATGGTTGCTTCCCATGGCGAGATTTGAATGACTACTTTGTGCTTTCTTTAGCCTTATTCATTCGTTCTCTTCCTAATAATGAAGGGTCTGTGGCATTTTGTGTCAATTTTATTAGGAGTAAGAAGTTGATAAGCTTTTAAATGTTGTAAAACCTTTGGTGCATCACCATCTTTTGTTTTCTTTGTATTTCTCTTTCCCCCTTTTCCCAAAACATGGAGAAGAGCCAGCTTCTTTAAAAATCTCTGAGGTTATTCAATGAGACACAATCTAGTGCCCCACTTATTGAATGTAACACCCCTCCATTTTGTTCTTTTGATCGAGCAATGCTCGTTATATATATGTTTTGCTTTGTTGGCACGTTGGTTATAAACTTGATTTCCTTGACCGCTAATTGTTAAGTGATGTAAACATTATGTTTTGATGTGATGGTACTTTAATCAGATGATATTATTATTTCATGTTGTGGGTTGAATTATCATGTATATGAATTATTGATGCTTTATTCTTTGATTATACCATTGATGATTAGAGGCGTCAATTAGTGATATTGTATGGGTGAAGGAGACGAGATCACATCACTCGCATGTGAGTGCCCTGTGATTCCACGATTTCCTCTTCACAGTGTGTTTTAATATTTATTTATATATGCATGTTCGACACTCATGTTGTGTGCAGGATGCAGGTACAAGACATTGACTCCACCTGATTCCACAGGTCTAAGCATGTCCCTTGTTCAACGAAAAACAATTCAGAGATAGTAGCTTGGTTTTTTGTGTCGTGACATCACCCTATCCATAGTGGGTCATTGGGTTGTTAGTTGGGATAAGTTGTTTGTCCTGTCATCTCGTCTCTCCTTGCTTGCGTGATTTAAATTTCCTAGTGAAATGGTGTTTGCTTTATTTAATTTTATTGCCAAAATGCATAAAGGAGTGCTTGTTATTTAATTAGTTAATTTAATTCAATCAATAAATTAATTTAATCATGCATTATATTTATTCATTGATTAAGTAAATTAAATTAATTATGTTAGTATTATTAAATTTGAGGCAAATCAAAAAAAATAAATAGATGGAAATTGTCTTGCATTCCTCTTGTAAGAAAATAAACTAAAAGTGTTTTTTTTTAGAATGTAAATTGTTAGATTCAATTTTGTGAAAGAAAGGGAAATTTAATTGACTTTTGGGGTGCAAATGGAATTTTTTTTTAAATAATTATCATGCATTTGAAAAAGGGAAATAGATTTGTTTTATAAATTTTCAAAAATGAAAATATCCAAAATATCCAAAATAGCAATAACTATGGTGGGTGGCTAAAATCAGTGTTTTGACAATTTGGAGAAGGGCATAAGGAAAATGGATTTTCTTATTGAATTATCTTTTTTTTAGAATTGGGAATTTTGGAGAGCAAGAAGAAACTTGAAATAGCTTGGAGAAATTATTGGAAGAGGTTTTTTGAAGATTTGTTGAAGCAAAATTTGAAGGAGAGCAACCTCCATTGAAAGGCTTCAAGTTTGGAGAAAACACAAGGTGCTTGGTTTAATCTTTATCCAATTTTTGTTTATGTTGAAAATCGTGTAGAAGTTGTTTTAAATTGTTCACAGTTTCAAAATTGTGAATTCGAAGATAAACCCATCAAGAACTTCATTCAAATTTGAATCAAAATTCTCCAAAAATATTGTGAAAACATGGAGATTAAAATTGTGTTATCAAGCTTTGCAACAGAAAAACTTGGATAAACATGGTTATTTCAATGCAAAAACTTGTTAGATTGCTGTGTGTTGTGGAAACTTCTTTTGAATTGGGAAAAGAAAGGGAAATCTCCATTTTAGTTTGATTAAATCCATTGTTTTAAATTTTATTTCAAGAGCTGGGAGTGAACTTTTGCCCAATCTGGGTATGAAGAAAATCTGTGTATTTATTTTTTTTGAGTTGCAAGTTTGGATATATATTTACATATATGTATATATATATATATATATATATATACATACCTAGATCATATATATACATAAATACATATATACATATATATAAACGTATATATATATGTTAAATCTGAAATTTCACATTCTGGTTTTTACCAGAGATATATTTTTTTTACCAATCAAAGTTGTGCAAAATTCGCAAAACGAAATCACCATTTTTTTTTGGCGAAGGAATGGGGAAGGGGTTTCTACCCTAGGCAGCCCCATTGGTGGTGTCGACGGCCTGTGGAGGTAGTGCCAACGCTGCCCACACAGGCCGCTGCCCCCATCAATGGGGGCTGCGTGCTCTATTAAGGCAGGGCTTGGCCCTACTATAA
>VDFB02393068.1:0-11265 GCA_007258455.2 Sequoia sempervirens | reverse complement strand
TGAAATGAACTTGTTGTGATGTCTCCCCGACCGATATGAGGTCTTGCCGACTAGCGGTAGCCTTGACAACTTGTTTTCTCCCTTCGGTGTAGTGGAACGCGCTCGATGAAAGGTCTTGCCAACCCAGAGGTCTCGGTGACAGGACGTGAGTTCGGGGTGAGGTCTTCTCAAACACGAAGGAGTCTCCCTAAGATGGGTGTGCTCGCCAAAGGAGGAGAGGTTTGATATGAGGTCTTGCCGAGGGAATGCAGTCTTGCCGATGGTTTTTGTGGTATCGATATGAATTGCGAGGCTCGATATGAGGTCTTGCCGACTGTCTTATGCTACCCCGATGGCTGCTGTGAGCTATAATCGCATCGGGGAGACACGATTAGTGTCTCACCGACATGCAATTCCATTCGAATGACTTTTGACCACCCATCAATCTTGTGTGGCCCATGTTCCACCAATCAGAAGAAGCTACAGGGGTGACCCATTGGCCCTTTGACTAATTGACTATCCCTGTGAAGGAAATCAACAGAATGTGAACGACATGAACTTATTCTGTGGATGAGCTGATGGATCAGCCCGGGAACGATGGTGTTCAAATTGGAACAGGAGGTCAGATGCTGTCTCTCAAGAAGGGTCAACTTGCAGAAGGATCTGGAGTGGGGAGAAAGGCAGGAAGAAAGAGGAAGCCGCGAGTCTCAGGGACAACTATAGTGTCCACTGGTAGAGATGGATTCGCATTAATGGTAATACTTTGGAGCATTCAAGGTAGCTCTGCAAAGGAGTTCGAAGATGGACACAGAGGCATGAAGTTAATGTTGTAGCTGCAAAAGATCTGAAATCACCCCCAGAACAATTTGTTACCAACATGGACAGCAGGGATACACATTTAATACAGAATCAACTTTATGAAAAGGATCTGATGGCCGACCCTCCTACAACCACCAGATATTTTGTAAACCTTAAAAACAAGGGGGCCAACGCATTCTTTTGGTACATCCTGTATATATGGCATTTTTTCCTTTTTGTAAAAAAAAAAGGAGGTTCAGAGACATAAAGATAGAGATTTTAAGAGCAGTAGGAATCTTCTAAGTGGTAGTAGAGAGAAAAGCTAAAGAATAATAATAGAATAGGAGTTAGATTCAACATAGACAGTCATGTATACTTTTGGTTTTCTTAGTATAGATGGAAACAATTTGGAGTCATGGATTTTCTATACACTGGTGATTGTGCCAGATTTGTAAATGTTGCTTATCTGTTTCACTAACAGTAAAAGCAACCAGATTAAAATCTATTTCATGTTGTGTTCCAGAATGGTGTTTTTCTTGACTTAATCATTTGATTTGAAAAGCTTTCAAGGAAAGGAGTTTTGTTTTATGTTTTGTTTAAATAGTGATTTACAATCTATTGTTAAAATTAGCACTGTGGATGAATGAAGTTGTGTGTCAGTCACAAGTTGATTTTTTTCTCCAGTTTCATATAGCAATTCCTTGAAAGGCAACAAGTCTGGTTAAGTTGAATGAATTATTATTCTTTTCAATTCCAAGCTTTGATCTATCTTTTCTCTGTTTCTTTAAAACCCCAATTAAAATAGGTTTGAATTTATGCTTGATCTTAGAACAATCCAAAAGCTCAACACCAGTAGGCCCCTTGAACATTACCATTCACATCAACCATTGAGTAAAGTTAGCACGCCGAGAACTGATTACAAAGACCTTTGGGAGCTAAGATATCCATGTGATCATCTTTCTCTTTCAGAGAGCAAGATAGTAATATTTTTTTAACTATTGCTATGCAATTTGGACCATCAACACATGTCAACCATTCTGTCAGTCCTTCCTAACACTTCATCTCTACCTTTTTCTTTTTCATCCCTATCCTGGTTTGGCGAGTTCCCCTCTGTGTAAGGCAAATTTTCCTATCCCATTTTCTAGCACATTCACCTATCGAGTATGCACATTCACCCCTGTGGTCCCTTTTCACAGGTTCACCTGTTTTACAAGCTAACCCACCCCGTTCCCCATCCTAGCACAAATAAACCCTTTATAACCTAAAGGAGAACTTGTGTTCACCCGTTTTCCCCATGGGTGAGTTCATACTCACCCCTATTCTTTTTCCTCCAAAGTGGAAAACTTGCATTTGAATTTTTCCCTAATGGGTGGATTTTCATCTGCTCGTTCCCATTTTGGGTGAGTCTGCATCTTCCCTTTCTCTCAAAAAGTGATTTTGCAATTGCCTATCTTGGGCATGTTCGCCCATGTAGTTTTGCACATTTTCCCTTTCCCAACTTTGGCAATTTGCACTTGCTTGTTCCCTTGCACACCTGCTCCTACGCATGTAGGTTTTCCCATTTTGAAGAGAGGTGATCATGCAATCGCCCCTCTCCAAGTGCATCCACCTTTGTGAATATGTGTTGGCCCTTCCCCTACCAATTCATCAGAATGGAAAACATGTTTTGCAGGAAGGGAAAATCCACCCTTTTGTGGCAACCCATTTGACCTATGTACCCGACCCGAAATCAACACATGCGTTCAAAATCAAAATCAAATCACTAAGTTGAGATTTGGGTCCCACCTAGCATGGTATAGCATGCTCATAATAGAATGCTCGAACCTCATCACCTTGGTGGATCATCTCACCATCATCCTCCATCTCGCTCATCTAGTCAACAATTGATCTCTCTCTCTTGCTCAATCTCTTGATGCCACGTGTCACAATGCAAATTAGGTGAATTGTGAATTTTCAAATTTACTATTTATATATTTCATTTTTGACCCTATTTAGCCTTTTAATTTTTGTGTAATTTTTACCCTTTAATTAACATTTTTAATTCATTTCCTCCTTTCCTTTCCAGGGCTTCCATTTAGACCTCATATGCCCATTTTCCTCCGTTCAAAAGCTATTCTTCATGGTTTTTCGTGCTCTACCACGTAGTACCCTCTATTTCTCCATATCAAGAAGTCACCTAGGGCCCCTTTTATTCCCCATCCACCCTCTTGAGGGGGCATACCATACCATATCTCTGCATTCTTCTTTCCTATCCATTTCCTTATGATACTGGGGCATCATCTAATATCATTTTCTTCTATCAAGTCATCTACATTTTATTCTTCTTCAAAACACTGCTATTCTAACAATATTTCAAAGAGGGGAAAAATGTAGACACATGAATTTGACCACTCCCATATGGTCAAATTAACCCTTGCATTCCTCTATCTCACATCCCTAAGCCATATTAATTAAATAATCTATTATTTGGTTAATATTTCATCCCATCCTAATTTCCCGTAAGGTATTTAATTAATCAATCAAATACCTTACCTTATTCTTCTCTAAATTAAATAAAGGGTTAATTTATTTAATTTTGTCACTTTATCTAAATGAATTAAATCAATTTTTAATTCATCTTCTTCTCTCTCTTCATGTCAACATCCTCCATAATCTCCTTTTAATCCATATTAATCTAATTAATCTATGATTAAGGTGTGCACATCCCTAATCATCATTAGGGTCACATCCTCCATAATTTTCCACTTGTCTCTAATACCCCATTAGCCCATCTAATCCTGCATTTGAACAACCTTAATCACTAATTTAATTTAACCTAATCTTCATGCCATTTATGGCATGTCTCCTTAGTCAACTATTAATAAATTCATTCTCCTTTTGGAGAAGCTATCCTCTTTCCCATGTGAATTTAAAATTCACATTTATTCCCCCATGCACTTTTAAGTAATTTTTAATTCCTTATCTCATCCCCATGAGGATTTGTGAGGAAATTCTAATTCCTCACTTGTCCTCTCAAGGTACATGTAGAAAAATATGTCCTTTATGAGGATATCTTGTCCATTCTCAAGGTACTTCCTAGTACCTCCACCTCACCTCCACTTCATCCCATTTTCCCCACCTCATCTGACCAATGGCAGCATGAGATGGCTTTTGAGTTCTCAACTCACTCTAGCCATCACTAACTCATTTGACTTCAAAATATGACGAAACTTTTTGACAAAAGACGTATAATTAGATGTATCGTCAGGTACCTGTGTCTTTAATGTGAAATTTTCAAATTTTTAAAAAATTTATGCCCGACATTCATCAAAATTGTGATGCTCCCTGATTTTCATCACTATTTCAACATACACTTAAATTCAACCATCCCCTTCCATCAATTTGTGGGCTGACATATGGTTAGCCTCCTTAATTTGTGGGTTGACGAGTATATGGTTAGCATTCGTCAGGGTTCCAATGAATGTTTTTTAATAAATAAAAGTGAGTTCGACAATTTACCTATACTTGCAAGAGTGTTTTACTATACTTGTGAATTTTCTATACTTGTGATAGTTTGTGGAGGTTATAGGCCAATTTTTTTTGGTGCAAAATATCAGAATTATTAGATTTTGTTACCTATCGATGATTAAAAATTATTGGAGTGTGAGTTTGATATTTTTTGAAGATCTAAATATTCAAGCTTGGTAAAGAAAAATTATGTTAGATAATATTAGTGCAAAACAAAATGAAGAGACACTTGCTAGATTGTGGGCTAGATTCAAAAGAAAGGGTGATGGAAAACGTTATTGTCCTTGTAATAATTGCAAGGACTTAAATACTAGAAGACTTTTAATCACAACAACTAAGAAACATTGTAGATAGCATGGTCACATTGAAGGGGGCATGATTATCATCCATTGGTAAGTTGTTCATTATATTTCTTTATATTGATTGAATTTGTAAATGTTTATATCATTTTAACATTATATATATATATATAAAATCACTTGATCATGATCATGGTTTATTTGTATCTATCATTATTATAAAGGTGAGGCACCCTAGGGAACATGATATGAATTATCATGGCTTGAAGAATATGTTTTTACAAGTGAAGGAACATGGAGTTGTGAATATCGTAGATGAAGTTAATGATACTATGGAAGAAGATGATCATGTCCTAGAAAACATAGTTGAAGATGATGGTACAAATACATTGATCCATGACACATTTAGTGGCGTAGTTGATCATGATGATCTAGATGACTTTGATGATGTTCATTATTTACCTATACTTGAGAAGGCATACGAGCCCCTTTATGAAGGCTCCCAAACAACTCTTCTCTCTGTTGTATTGTTGTTGGTGAACTTGAAGGTTATGAATGGTTTATCCAATGTGAAATCTCATAGATGTTAAGGTATGTCATATATGTCATCTTTTTTTCATCTCTTATTTTGTTGTCGGCTTCATCACTAGTAAATAAAGGATGAAATATGTACCATTAATATTCTTTATATTAACAAATTGTTTTTTTGTTGTAGATTGATAGGTGAATTTTTGTTTACCACCATCAAATATTTTACCTCGCTCATACCATATTTATCTACCATTATGAAAGATATTGGAATGGAGTATCAAGCAATAGATGCATGTCCCAATGATTATATTATATATCATATACAACATAAATTTGCAATATAATTCCTAGAATGTCATATCAGTAGATATCAAATAGGTCAACTAACAAAAAAGGTGTCTCGCAAGGTTCTTTGTTATATTCCCATTATTCCACGTATGCAACGATTATCTAGGTGCAAAAGCTTAGCACAATTTACAGATTACCATGCATGGAATAGAAGTGGAGATGAACTTCTTTGAATTCTTGCAGATGGTTCTACATTTACGAACATGGAGAAAAAATGGCCACACTTTAAAGAAGAACGTCATATTCTCAGGCTTTCATTAGTAGTAGATGGTTTCAATCCATTTGGAGAGCTGAGATCTATTTACTTGGTGTGGCCTATTTTTGTTATCAACAATAACATTCCTCTATGGATGTCAATAAAGAAGGAGCACATAATGTTGGAAATGATTGTTCTAGGTATTTGTTTACATTAATTTTCTTTAACGTAGTAGCATCTAATTTGTCTTATTTGTTGCATAATGACTTATATTTTTTTTATTTAATAGTCATGCACATTAATTTATGTTCATTCAACTAGGTAAGCACCAAGCTAAAGATATGAATGTATATATCAAGCCTCTTATCGATGAGTTACTAAAGTTATGGAATGGTGCCACTATGTATACGTCTCTAGACCAATAGGACAAAGACAATTTCAATTCCACGCAATGCTTGTATGGAAAATTCATGATGCCCTAGAGCTAACACATTTTTGTGCTATGTTATAATGTTCATTTAGAGGAACTTCCTCACCTTGGATGCATCTCATCCCTTCATTCATTTAGAGGAACTTCCCCTGAAAGTGGTCAATTTTCCCTCATTTTGGACAATCACTGAGTCAAGCAAACACTTAGGCAATTTCATGCACTCATGCACTATCAAGCCTACCTCCATTGTTGCAGCCACTTAGATCTCTCATCTTACATCTAATCAACTACCTATTGGATGTTGCTGATATGTGGTTTTCATTGATGTCAACACTATTAGCATTAATGTCATTAGAGGTTGTATATGACATGGATATTGTAATAAAGTAAGTTGCAGGTTGTTGGTGGTGTAGTGAAGTTCAGTGTGTTGGCTAGCTCAGTATATTGATGATCAAAGGTTGTGGATTAAATGGCTTGTTTTCGAGTATATCTATTTTATCCACATGAAGTTTCATAGGTTCGCATAAATATTTAATCGAGTTATGAGTACCTATGTTATGACAGTTGTTTAGTTGTTCTAGTTGGTGTTCCTGAAAGAAGGTGTTGTGATTCTGGTAATCTGAGTTGTTGTGGATCCTTGTATAGTGATTCATGATGCTTGTGGATGTTTCTAGATCATGCTTTATCTATGTTGTACATCCACATTGATTGTTGTGCTTGTGATTGGTGAATTTCTTTTGCATGTTCATGTTTTTCATGTTCATGTTTGACAAAGTGATTGTAGCGTGTTGTGGATCTTCGAGGAATAATTATTGAAGATTTTTTATGTTTGAGGAATTTTTTTTGGGTCCTCACTATGTTGTGGCCAACATTAGTTGATTTTCATTGTTAATTATTTATCTTTTGGGCTGACAGTTTTTATTCATTTTATATTTTATTGAAGCCAACATGTAGATGATGTTATCTCTTGTTGTGGATAGATATGAGTGATTGTTTTATCATTTGAAGGAATTTGAAGTGAAGTGTGTGTCTTGTGTGTGACTAATTTTCTAATCATTTGAAGGCAGAAGTTAATTGTGAAGAAGAGTGAGCAGAGTTCATGTGCCTAACCAGAACTATAATCAGGCATGAGTAGATGTTATTTTCCCAATTCAATCTTTCAGATGTAATCTGAATATTTTTGTAAGATAGTGTGTCTTCCTTTGGGTAGTAAGCCTTGTTGTATTTGAGCAGTGAGCTCTAGGCAGTGTGCCTGAATACATGTGCATTCCCCATTTATTCTTTCATACTTTTAACAAGGTATAATCTTGTGGACTAACCTCCACCATGGTTTTTCCCCTAATAGGGTTTCCACGTAAAAATCTTGGTATTATGTGTATTTATGATGTGGTGATGGTTTATACTTTCATGGTTATTAATCCGTCGAGAATAAGTTTAATAGGTTGTATATGCATAAAATTGGTCATATTTAATTATTCCTGACGTTTAATTAAATATTTATTATTTAATTAATTCCTCTAAAAGTCTTCTATATGTAATTAAATTTATTTAATTTAATTATAGTATTCATTCATTTTATTCTCCCACCATAATTAAATAGATCTATTTTATTTAATTATTCCACATTCTACTTGATTAAATTAAATAAATACATTTTATTTATTTAAGTTAATTATCATCTTTTGAATTTAATTAAATATTTTTAATTAAATTTAAATATCTCTTTTCTTTCTATTTTAAAACTTTCCTCTAATTAATTAAATACTTTTATTTAATTAATTTCATTCTTTCAAATTTAATTAAATATTTTATTTAATTAAAGATTTTCTGCTTTTCTTCAAATCATAATTAGATATTCTGTTTAATTATGAAATCTTCTGATTTCCTCAAAATCTTAAATATTTATTTATTTAAGAAAAATCAACATGCACTCATAAATAAATAATTGAATTAGATAATTCATTATTTATCTTATCATAATCTTTCCATTTTTCTTCTAAAAAGATGATTTTTAAATCATCTCATCTTATCTCTTCCATTAAAATGGAAAAATCTGGCTTTATTCGTTTTCTTCTATTTTCTCTTCAATCTCATCTATCTTCAACCGTTTGATCTGTCAGGAATTATCATAGCCGTCGACCAAACCAGCCAATTGAAATCTTCGAAAAACTCTATAAATGCACGTGCAAATCCAAGCATTGGTTACAACACAGAACGAATACAACATACACTTACATTCTTGCAATTTTAGTATTTTAGCAATATTTCTTATCATAGCATAATCTTGCATTTAGCATTAGTATGCATTTTAATCTCATTCTTTAGTAGCCTACTTCGTTGAGCTTGGCATTTCAAATCTGAGAGCAACTTGAGCAAAGACGAAATGCTGGAGATAGAGAACAATAAGACGACTTAGGAGAAGCTGCGATAAGAGTTTGATAATTTGTTTAATCTTCTTTTAAGCTTCTTTGATTTAATGTTTTATTGATTGTGTTGTTGAATTTAATTTAGATTTGATCCCATATTTCACACACACAACTGCCAACTACTCATTACCATCCATTTAACTTGATTCAATCAAGGAAAAAAGACCACCACTCATTCACTTTTCCCTTAAAACATGTTATCATACTTCCATGACACTATAATCATCATCATTCTAATTGAAACAATACCAAGATCATATTCACAAACGTTGTTTTATCAGATTCCTTACTTTTAGCAGTCAAAACACCATTTTGCTTACTCAAAACACCATGATTCCACATTGTTCAAGACATTAAAATGACAAACCTTGATTTAGGAATTCTTCCAAACCTTGAGTCACATTTTTCATCATCATTTAGATAGTTACAAACCCAAACCAAACACTCAAATCACTGTCTACATAGAATCTCAGTTTCTTGCATTCAAAAGGCCAAAATTTGCCAAAACACCAAATCGGGTGTAACTTGCAAACCATAATGAATATCTATAGGATAAATACATTTTTGAGTACCCATTTTGATCATTAAAAACATATCTCATTTTTAGGTACAATTTTTAGGTACGCCTGCTGTCCTGACTTCTTTGTTACTAAAGAGCCCCAAATAGGCCAATTTAACAAAGGAGACACCTTTAAAACAACTCCAAATCACTTACCAACCATAAAAAGTATTTATACAGGTGGAAAAACTCACAAATCATCAATCTTCAAGGTAAGAAATTCCTAGCAATATAATTAAATAGTAAACCCTTGTTTATAGGCTTTTAAAGCACAAGCAAGTGAGGGTTTTTAAGAAATATCATCTACAAACCTCCAAATCACCTGCCACTATTGCAAACACCTATAAATAAGTCTTCCTAAACATAATAACCCTTATCCATATCAAAACAAATTCTATTCCAACCGTTCCAACTTGTAGGCACCATCTTTCATATGGAAAACTCAGATTTTCCTCTTGGAGCAGCAACTATCTTCATATCCACGCCTTCCCTGTTACTTTTTGACACACTTTCCACTCAAAAAAATGTTAAATAAACATAAAAAACCATCCATCCCACCATTATACTAGCCTATAATGGTGGGATGGAGAATATTTTCCTTATAAGACTCTCAAAATCACAGAGTGAGGATCACTGCCCGGGACACAAAAAACTACTTTTCCTTCTTTTATTTCTCAAAACTAACCTTCAAAATTATTTTTGAATGAAACTAACTCTACCTATAATGAGATCACACAAGGATTTAAACTTTTGAAGTTCCTAAATTACCAATATAAGATAAAAGCCTTGGAGAAAGTGTTGCAAACTCATAAACAAGGGCTTTTATTTCAAAATCTAATTACAAAGACTCAACTTCTATTTTTTCCATGCCTTTTCATGATTTTTATAGCTTTTACAATAGTTATGAAAGTTCCTTTTCAGTTTCCAATTGACCAAAATATTTCCTCTCCCACTTTGTCTCTTCACATTCTGATTTTTGTGTTCTTTTTTTTATTTTTTCCTTTTCACAATTTTGACAACAAATGAACAATTTTGGAAACCTTATCACCTAGGGACAAAAATGACATTTTCTTGTATTTTGACTCTATTTACTTCCTAAAGACCTTTCAATGACTTAGAATGGCCTTTACAATTCCTTCATATTTTGAAAACTCAAATCTTTACAAATTTGTTTTCAGAGTCAAGGTGCTCCTACACCAAACCACCTCTTCCTCTCACTGATTTCTCTTGTCTCCTCTTAAGCTTCTCCTCCACTCTAATTTCCATTTGATAACAATCCTCTACACTCCTATGGTTAGCCAAAACCAATTCATCTTGTATGTTTAACCTCAAACCACCAATATATCTTGCATCTTTTTCATCTTCATTCTCATGATGACTAGACCTTAAACTTAATTTATAAAACTCCCCAGTATAAGACTTAATATCCATTTCTTTCTGTCTTAAGCTTTGCAATTTCTTCAAAATTTTAACTTAATGATCCTTGGGTAAGAATTTACCTTTGATTTTTGATATCATCTTGTCCCATGAGGTGATTTTAGACTTTCCTTGCTTCCTCCTCTCAAATTGAAAGTAGTCCCACCATACCAAAGCATGGCCTTGCAACTTTGTCTTTGCAATCCTTACTCTTTGCTCCTCAGGAGCCTCATCACATTCAAAATGATTATCTAATGCAGCAATCCATTCAAGTAGTTCTTCATCATTTAAACTTCCACCATATTTAGGAACATCAATTTTTACCTTAGGCTTGTCATCTCTAACTGCCCTTACCAACTTTGCAATCCTTTGGTCTTCTGGATCAATTTCTTCTTCCATTTCTTCAAACTCGTCATCTTCTTCTTCATTTGATTCACTCTCTTCCACATCCCTTTTTTTTTGTCTCCAAGGCTATGATTTTTTCCTTCAACTCTCTAATTTCTCTAGCATGTTTGTCCTTCATCTCCTTCATCTCTTTAGCCATATCTTTGTTCTTTGGAGGAATCTTTGAATACCAAACTCTTCACTTCTTCCTTGCTCTTCACAACCTGAAAAATGAAAAAAAATCTACTCCTTGAAGCTTTGATACCACTATGATGCAGAGTGGCAAGGGAAACAACTTCCTTTTCAAAAGCTTCTCTCAAATACTCTATATGCACACACCAACTTCACTATTCCTCTCAACAATGCAACTTGACCACTCAACTTGACTCATA
>VDFB02393067.1:0-17623 GCA_007258455.2 Sequoia sempervirens | reverse complement strand
GAAGATTGTTCCAAACAAATTTCCGCACTTAGATAATTTCTTGACACAAATTAGATAAAGCGGAGAGGAAATCCAAAGGAATAGCACCAATCTAGCTCAAGGCGCTTGTGGGAATTTTGAAGCAATCAAGAAAGAAAACCTTAATAACCTCAAATCTAAACATGTGTTCCAAGGCGAGACTTCCAATACAAGTGAGAAGAAAAAATCAAAGTCTCAAAAGGAATCCAAGATCAAAGCTAGGAAGAAACGAGCACAAAGGACAAAGTCATCGGCAAGGAAAATATTCTAAGGCACGAATATGGAAAAACGAACAAAGTGACCAAGGCGGACATCCAACCTGCTGAAGTGGCACCTCAACGAATCAAATTGTTCCAAGTCAGCACATCCAGATTCAACAACTTACTATTTTATTGTGGGTTCATATTTGGCAAAAAGGACAAGTGCCCTTGAGTGTAATCTTCTCATTGGTCGAGAAGGAGTTAGTTATGGCAAGCCCTAATTAGGGTTTTATTTTAATTTCGGTCGTTGATTCTAAATCAATCTTGGCCATTGAATTGTAATCAAGGAGCCTATAAATTGAGCTCACTCCTCATTTGTAAAGCATGGGAGCATGTTGCAAAACATGTTGAGATAAGTAATTGATGCGTACGATTGCCAAAGTAATAAGTAATGCATGCATTGTTTTGATGGTGATTGATTCTCTTATTTTGGAGTTGTCATGGTTCTTATCCCTCATCATAGTTTAGATTGTATTTCAGGTATGTTAGAAGAATGGAAGATTTGATAAGTATTGATTTATGGTGAATCTTTCGCTCATACTTTCTTTGAACGAATGATTTTCTTTCAATGCGTAAAGTTAGCTTGAGCTTACTTTGTGGATGCTTAACTTCTGTCTGGATAAATATTGTTCAATTTGATGGTAGTTATTCATGACGTGAAAATTATAAGCACACTCCCTTGAAGATTGCACCCACTTTGTGTAGTTGTCGTTGAGTGTGGCGAAGCAAAGCGTGGTTACTAGTTTCACCAAGTCAATACTGTCTCTTGAATTCTTAGGAATTCTAAACCCTTATCTCCTTTTTTAGTTTGTTTGAAAGACCCAAATAATAGAGCTTCATTGCCTAAACCTTCATTGTGAATTGAACAAGCCTAGCATAAGTCCCTTTGTATAACCAACATATCACAACGACCATTGAGCTTATTCATACGTCAAGACCTGACATAAGGAACCTTGGAATCGCCATATGATCTTCTCGCAATCTTAGCATACGCAGTGGTTTTTCAAGAGAGGATAGGGTGTCTTTGGGCATTTTATTCTGATGTTTGGTGTGTCACAAAACACGCATCAACACATCCCCACCACTTTCCCTTCTAGTTTGCATTTCAACTTCACTATCACTCCCACCCTCATTGCTGCTCATGTTGTTTATTTTTAGAATGCAAGATTCAACTGAAAATGCAAAAAAAAATAAAAAAATCAGACAATGCATGCTTCACATTTTGCAAAAAAATGAAAAAAATAAAAATAGGGAAGGGAAATGCATACCTCTTTGGTGGATTTGCACTCCCAACAACACTATTCCAACCTCCTCTCCTCCTCCAAACTGCTGCTCCTTCTCCTTCAATGGCTGCAACTTCTTTTGCTTTCAAACCCTTAGTTGCTCAAACAAACAAAATGCATAAAATGAGGTTAGAGAGACCCTTTTCTCTTCATAAAGGAGTCAAAATCAATTGGGCCCACACATGCCACGTAGGTAGGGGCATTCTTTTTTTATTTTATGTTAAAAGCTTGCAAAACGTGGGGGACGGCCGGCCGTTCCCGGGACGATCGAGAGACAGCTCTGCTGTCCCCCTGCTATCCCCGGGATGGTTGAGGGACGGCTTTGTCGTCCCCCTTCCGTCCCCGGGACCAGTCAGCTGTCCCCCATTGGGTCAACAACGTCCCCTCGTTCCGGGGGCTTTTCCTAGAAAATTTCAAAAAAGGGGGACGAGGGTGCCGTCCCCCGGTACTCGGGATGTCCCGGGGACAGGGATGGGGCATTTTGGGGGGGTACGCGTCCCTTTGTTAAATTCTTGTTGACTTTGATTTTCTCATTTACTATCTTCATACCTCAAAGTTTGCAAACCTACTTATCTTATTTTGATGATGGATCATGGAGTGTGATTGGAAACATTGATGCTAAAAATAATTACAAGCAATATTTTAGATCAGTTTTTTTTGCTTAGAAGTGTTTTAGATTTGTTGTTCATTATTGAATTAATATCTACACAGGTTTCTCTCAAGAGTTATTGATATAGGATTACTCAGTGGTTACACGCATAGATGGCATTCTCGTAGAAAACTTGCTGAGTCAACAAGCACTTGCCGAGTCAAATAGATGTCGAGTTTTAGTGCCATTTACTCATTGAGTTTGACAAAAAAAATTTCGCCAAATACATTGAAAATTCAAAACACAAAAAAAAAATGCAATTTTCTTGGAAAAATAGTTAAAACTCACTATTTTGCCCTATAAATGCATGAACGCCTCTCACACTTACTCACATAGCAGTTGGAGAGTAAATATTCTTCATAAAAATGTGCCAAATACCTAATTTCTCCCTTAAGTGATAAAATTTTGAAATGTTGCCCCCTCAACGCTACTGGAGGCATTGCCCTCAAACCCCTATGAAGGGCGCTGCCCCTTGACCCTGTTGGGGGCGTTGCCCCCAAACCCCCACAAGGGGCACTGTCCTTCGACCTCATTGAAATCTTCACTCCTACCCCCACTAGTTATTGGGATCTCTTCTCATATAAGAAATTTGATAACAATGAGGGGATTTGGGAGTGGAGATTGGAATCGACAACTTAGACAATATCTTTATCGCTATCATAATATCATTGATAAGAACTTCTCCTCAAGTTTTCACTAGACTACAATTGTGTGCAAAGATTAGAACCTCTCCCCAAGTTTTCACTAGATTAGGATAGAGGAAGTTATCAAAAGTTTTAATATACAATTTATGAATTATGATGATGATTTTCAAAGACAATCATCATAAATTATAATATTGTCAGGTAACTATTGTATCAGATTTCACATGATGATGGATTTTATCACTATCATAATTGATAGAATTAGATCTACGACAGAGAAACAACGTTCATATATGATGAACAAGATAATGGTTGGCACCACACGATGATATTTATTTAATCAACCACCATTGATGGTTTTGTTCTGATGAACACTTATCCATATATGATTTCATCTGAATTTTGCACAGAACAGAGATTGAAGATAGTTTGAATTTAAAATTTTGATCATTATTTTGCCTAACCACCCCTTCCAAACCATTAGCAAGATTCAATGCATCGCTGAGCGCACGAAATCGCGGCTCTGGAAAAGATGTTGCATATAATATACTGTTTACAAACAGTAGTTAACACGGTTAGATCACTGGGTACATGTTTGAGACTACAAGTAGAGGCTCTTGACCATAGGATGGTGGGGAGTAAGACATTTAAGACATCAGATGTGTTAGGGAGTGTCAGATTGTGGATGATGGTAGTAGACACGAGTCACTGGGTGTCAGGCTGCAGAGGTAGGCAGTAGGCACAAGGTTCTCATTATAGGGTTTGTTTGTACACCTTGTGGTTTAGACCATGAATTTATCATTCTTTGGAGAATCTAGATAGCAGGTTTGTAGTGACTTCACAGAACAGGTTCTGTAGTGGCATTGGCTGTAGATTTTTTTTGGTTTTGATTCCTTGGGGTGGTGTTATGTCATTGATGCATATGTTATTTATACGAGGCTTACCTATATTTATAAATTTTAACTTAAGGTCAGATATTCTGTATTGAGGTAGTTTTAAGGTGGTTGGAAACATTAGTTCTTTTGTAAGGTGCATTTCACTTTTTTCATTTGAATTGAGAGTATGTTGGGGGCTTTTCAGCCTGTTCTTTCCCATACAACACTATGCTGCACTTATAACTGCGATTTAAGCATTGCTTGTTGCACAGCACTGTAATTCCATTATTCTTTGTTGCATATCACTGTAAGTCTGTAATGTCATCATTATTTGCATGTTGTGATGCAATATTTTTTTGGTGCATAGTGCTGCGATGTCATAATTCTTTGTCATGCATTGCTGTGATACAATTATTCTTTGTAGCATACAACTACAATTCCATAATTCATCATATATCACTGCAATGACATTGTGTTCTGCCCTTAATTTAATTTTGTGATCTGCCTATGTGGAGAGATGCTGTTAGTGTGATCCTGCTTATGCGCGGCAGTGTGTACTGCTATTGCTATGTTGTTATGCAAGTGCAAAGTGGTCTGGACGTTTTGCATTTCATATATCGCGTCGATCTTTCTTTTTGCTATTTAGCTTAGTTTCTGTTTTGCAGTTTTATTTGTTGTTACTTCGCTTTTTTGAGGTTTTCTGCCGTGAAATAGATGAAAAGCCGAGTTATATTTTTTGGACTAGTCATCTGATGCCAAGTCATCGACCATGTGTCACAAATGCCAAGTCAATACAATGCCAGCACGATTGCCATTTAAAGCCTTGTTGCTAATTTGATAGCCATGATGACAAGATTGCTATGTTGAGGCATGTTTACAGTTTTACAATGTTTTTCCGCTGCTTCAGAGAAATGAGGTTCACAACAATAGTTTTTTGTGATATTGGTTTGATGTTTAGAGCTTTCTACCGAATTGGTATAATTGTGCTGTGTTGTGAGAGCTTATTTGGTGGAGGTCAGCATGTCTATTTGACATTTGTTAGTCGCTGTTGTTTCTATTATTAATAAATCTATCCTACCGTATTTAGAAATCTTTTATTTGTTTTGGCATAAACTTTTACTAAAATGATCCCTCTAGAAACATATCAAATCTCTTGCCTAGCCATGCTGGAACTAGAATATTTAGAAAATGCTCTGAAATATTTGTAGTATCATATGATACTTATGTGGTATACAGAATTTAAAACCCTTTTGAAACACAAGTGTTTATTTTATAGTTATATGTTTTGTTAACCTTTTTATTCTGCATAAGAAAAGTTTGATCTGAATGCCTGACCTTGATTTTGTGTAGCAAAATACATGCAAGTGTTCTTCCAGTTGTTCAATAGAATTTATTCATTGACTATATCTTATGTTACCTGTATCTGCTGCTTGCATTGTGAATTCTGATTTTTCTGTATTGCCTGTGCATGTGTGTGCGTGCATGCTTGTAGAACCCATTTTTGTGCCGTTGAGAAACTGTATTTATATGATGCTAATATATCTATGTTCTTGCAGACACAATGATGAAGTTTGCATCCTTTGAAACTATAGTAGAACTGCTTTACAAGCACGCAGTACCCGTTCCCAAAAATGAATGTAGCAAATCTTTTCAACTGGGAGTTAGTTTTGCTGCAGGATATATTGCTGGTGTCTTTTGTGCTATTGTTTCACATCCTGCAGACAATCTGGTTTCTTTCCTAAACAATGCTAAGGGTGCCACGGTGGGCGAGGTAACCCATACACATTATGAAGCATCGTTCTTTCATGTTATTCGGTTTTAAATTTGCTTGGATACTATATACAGGCTATTGAATTTTATTATACTTTATATAATTCCAAATTATTTGCAGTAATATGTGTACTAACTAATTCTTGGAAGCTTTTGGGGATCAGGCTGTGCAAAAGATAGGTCTTATTGGCCTTTTTACTCGTGGGCTTCCTTTACGTATTGTTATGATCGGAACACTTACTGGAGCTCAGTGGGGTATCTATGATGCTTTCAAGGTGTTTGTGGGCCTGTAAGTTCTATACCCTGACATAAAACAATGCATGTTGTTTTATTACACAGTTTTTTCTACAGTGTTTATGCATATGGCACCGAATATACCATGTACCCACTCCTGGCATGCATATCGACAGATCCTAACATGTCCACGATATTGCTGGAATACTGTATTGCAAACTGGTAATCTGAATAGGGCTGGGATGCATTATAATTTCGTATCTGGTACACCGTACAGTAGAATGGGTTCCAGTGGAATGCTCCAAAGAATAGAAAAAGAAAAACCAATAAAAAAGAATCATAATAAGGAAGGGAAACAAAAAAAGAGGCATATAATCTCTCAATTCATGAATGTTGCAAATTTCCTTTTTTCTTTGTTATTATACAATTCTCTCTATATTAACATTGTATATACAATATTATACTATAAATACACTGGCCACTGACAGTACATAAAGCTATAATAATTTATATCACGTATACTTGACTATATATTAATAATTTAATATTGCAATATACAATATTATACTTATAAACTGCAGGGTACATAAAAAATATATATGTAAACATTATCTATATATATTTTTGCATGCTGTATTGTTTCGTGGGATTTTTGAAGTTTGCTTCTACATATTGCTATGAACCTATGCAGAATAGGTTCATACTCTGCATAGAGCAAGATAATTTGTTGATTGTTTTCTTGGGATTGTGAAGATTGAATCAGCTTTGCTTTATCAGATTATCTATATTGGATATACATATGCAACTTAGGTTTAAGCTCTGAATAAAGGAAGAGAATTGTAGATTGAGGCCTAATGCGTATGAGCTTTAGAATTTAATAACTTTTCTTGACATGAAGATGTTACCAACTTTTCTTAGAAAGTTGAGCAGTGTTATTGCTTGAATATCATATTACTCATGGTAAGATTCAATAGGATATTGCCTGGTTTAGAATGTTAGCCACCACGACTTCCGAAATTGTCCATGTTCTGAATTTTGTAAAAATAATCAACTGAATGTTGCTGCTACACATTATAGTATACAGTGTACAGCCAGTGCATTTTTTGAGATTCACGAGGCTAATACCTATTATTTATTTTAAGCTGTGATACTTGTCAAATATGAGATTTTGGATAGTGTAAACTGCATTTCTTTTTTGTCTTATTTTATTGCTAGTGATTCTAAACTGCTACGTAAAGTAGGAACAGTCAGCAAGTGTCAAATCAAGGTTCTGCTTTGCTTTAACGATTGTTTCGTTATCTTATAATTGTTGCAATTTGTTTCACAGGCCGACCACTGGTGGAGTTACACCACAACCGGCTGCTCCAGCGGTCAAGGAATTGAGCAAATTGAGCTAATTTGAGGAGGTGTTTTTGACATAAATTTCATAGGATCAGGTTGAGTTAAGAAATTGAAGGTCTGAATAAAAGACTTCTGGAGGGTTCGTTCTTCAGATTTTGTTTTTTGAGACATTGAGGTTGATTGGTGCAGGCTAGAAGTTCTCCTGCAATTTTTTTTGATGTTAGAATTTTTTCGTAGTTAAATCATCTCTTCAAACTTAATTTACTTTTCTGAAGGCCCATGACATATTATCTTCAATCGTTTTTGATTGAAATACGGCTAACCAACTTGAATGTGAACGGGAACCGAGATAATAATAGAAGCCATTCTGCTTTGACATGGTATTACTGTTGAGCAGTGATGCACTTTTTGAGTGGTATGACTATGAACCATGAAAACATATTTTGTGGGATATTCTGTTTAGCTTTATGGATGTTCCCGTTGAAGTTAAATGGAAACAATGCCGATTGTCTTGGTAGGACTGCTTGGTGGTTAGGATAATGCTGTATTTCAGGTTTAAATTTTTTTTGGTATCGACTTTAGCAAAGGACAGAGAGAGTTAATTATTCTCATTCGAACAGCTATTTTTTGCCCTGCTAGCCTGTCAATTGGTTCGTCAGACGAAAAAAACTTCTAATGCATCATCTGCATCACCCCAAACTGGAATGATAGCCCAAAAACCCATGAAGAAATTATTCTTTATTTTGTTAAGGTAAATTTGTTTTGCTAGAAAAAGCTTTTCTTTCATACATTTCAATCTATTTTTAATGGAGATCCTTTTGTAACTATCAGTAGCACCAGAATATTTTATATTTGTCGCAGTAAAAGAGTTGCTAAAAAATATGCTATAATGTGAGAAAACAAAAGATATATGAATTGCGACTCAATGCAAACCCCCGTTGTTAAGATATTTTAGATTGTGAATTCCCCTGTATCATATTTTCTAACCTGCTTTACAAAGAAACTAAATAATATTTCTCTTTTGAGCTCGTCTTCAAGGAGATGTCCTCTGGGTACTCCAAATTTGAGGAGATGGCCGCTTGAGATCTTATATATGATTTGTCTCTTTAACTTTATGCCACCACAGTGAAAACTGCACAATGTACTGAGACCACACCAAAGAAATATATTTATATCAAGATGAAACATAAGAGATTTTCCAGTGCAAGTTTCCATTAGGCATACTCTATTGATAGTCCAATATATTCTTGTCAAGGCAATGCATATTGTGGATGAATCGGAGAATGCTAGGAAGACATGAGCATCGCATATGATTGGCTTCATGAGTTAAAGAAGGGCGGATGACTTCTGATTATTGATTAGCACAATAGGCGATCCTTTTTCAACTGAGTGTTATTCTAATCCTAGACTTGATCTTACATTCTGAGACAACTTACAATTCTCTTGTAAAAAATTGCTCCTATTTATTATCCTTCCGATATGCTCTTTGATGATACCCTTTTTATTGTTGAGTTCTTTTTACTTGTATCGTATTAGTTTGTTAGATTTCAATATTTGAAACAGCTATATTGCCATAAAAAAGTTCTATAGGACCGCTGACCACTGTATCCTACATAAATAGTTATTTACTAATGTTTGTCTATCCACCGAGCAAAACTCAACAAGCTTGAATCATTTCTTTGACTGAATTTCTGGACAATGACAGCGGCCACACATCATAAATTTCAGTAAACATAAAATTATAGGTAATAAATTGAAGTTTCTTTCGAACCAACGTTCATGCCCAAAATACATAATGGGCAAAGAAGTATGAAATAATCCTCAGGTGGTAAGTTTTGGGAGCAAATATAGCATATTTGAACTGAAGGGGAACCAGACCTGCGTGCCTTGGGCAGTGCTCCTCTTTCAAGCTGTATAATAGCTTAAGCTTCCAGTCTAGATGAGCACAAACTGAAAACTTTTGATGTCTAAAAATTTAGGCAGGAACGGAAGCCTTGCTGAAAAACTGCCAAATCATTTTAAGTGCCCATAGAGAGGGGATATATAAGCAGTTCAAGGGTATTGTCGTCTTATGGATCTTTTTGCTTTATTGTTTAGAATTCTCGCATTCTGATATTTACATATGCAATTGATTGTAAGGAATATTTGTAAGTACCCAAGGGCAAGTCATGATTTAGTTGATAGGCTATATATAGAATGAACGGTGAGTCAAAATCTGTTTCATGCTGTTATACAGCTCTTTTCGATCTGTAAACAGTTTTTTCTCCAAACCTGTCTCATGCCGTTATACAGCTCTTTTCGATCTGTGAACAGTTTTTTTTTCCACTGGTTTACAACTCTTTCGACCCAAACTGCTCAGTTTTGCATGACGTGTGATTTTTAATTATAAGTCTGAAATTGACCATATGGTTGTTCGTACATGTTTTCATGTTTTCACTGCACTTTTGTTACGGCACATAGGTAATTAAACAATAATAAAATTGATAAGTAGGAGGTATTTTTCCACAGCGTGTCAAATTATGATATTGCTATTAGGGTTCAATTGTGTAGTTTCGAGTCAAACTCATTGACCCATGTTTCATGAGTAGTGGTTCAACACGAACCCATCTCTCATGATATCGAATGGTCCACTTAGCACTCATTGCATCTAGGTGATGCTCACAGAGGTGAAACCTTGGTCCAGATGGGGGATCCCAAGATCCCCTCTGCTCGACAAAACTAGCTTAACGGGCTTTCCAAGGCTAAGCCCTGAGCAGTTCTACCATTGCTTCAGTGCCAGCCTTATGAACCATTCATAATGAGGCCCTTTAAGCCTAATAATTATAAGAGGGAATTATTTTTCCGATAAATTATGATATTGCGCATAGGTTCAACCTGTAGTTTCAGTCCAAACTCAGTGACCCATGTTTATGAGTAGTGGTTCAAAAGACCCATCTCTCATGATATTGAATGGTCCACTTAGCACTCATTGCATCTAGGTGGTGCTCCAGAGGTGAAGCGGACCGTCCGGTCACCCATCCCAGTCTTGCTCCCGCCAGCTTAGCAGGAGTTTTCTCAAGGTTAAGCAGCAATTATTACCATTGCAAAACGCAAGCAAGTGTTGTATTCATAATAGAGCCCCTTTAGCTCATCAATTGATAAGTAGGAGGTATTTTTCCATAGCGTGTCAAATTATGATATTGCTATTAGGATTCAACCGTGTAGTTTCGAGTCAAACTCATTGACCCATGTTTCATGAGTAGTTAGAACATTTTTAAATAATAAATTTATGTGAAACATGAGATTTTTGTAGTCTATTGTAAATTTTTAAAAAATTAATAAAAATTATTTATATTATTTTTATTAAAATATTTTACTTTAATTAATTAAATATATTCAAATGTGACATTTAATTGAAATTTGTGATATTTTGGTGTTCATTCTTTTTTACACATTGCTTATTTTTAATGTACAAAAAATAAAGTAAGCTAAAAATATTAAACAAAAAAACTTCAAACAAATTAAGTTAATAATAGTTCCTAAAAAGAATCAAAATTGTATTTAAAAATTGCATACATAAAAAATATTTTTCTACACCAAAAATATTGTAAATGAAATTAATGTATCTTCTATGTACACATAAAATTGTACTCTAACATATTAACTCGTATAATTTTCTATTGCTGTAACCCTTGCACCTACAAAAATTAAACTAAACTAAAAATATTAAACTAAAAAACTCCAAATAAATTGATTAATAATAGTTCAATAAAAAAAGTCAATTATATTTAAAAATTGCATACATAAAAAATATTATTTTATACCTAAGATATTGTAAATAAAATTAATGTATCTTTTATGTACACACAAAATAGTACTCTCTTAACATATTAACTCTTAACTTATATATAATTTTCTATCGATGTAACCCTTGCATCTCTGATTAATAATTGTAATAATATGAATCAGGCAAAGTATGACTAGATGACAAAGCCATAACATAGAAACAAACCCTTTTAACATTGTTATGAGGTGATTGGTTGAATTTTTGCCATTCCAAGGGTCTTAATAGTTAAATTTAAAGTTGATTTAGGAGGACTTTGTTTCACCGAGGCGTTCCTTAAAATATTACAGGCTAATCAAACAATCGACAATAATAATTGGAGACCATATGAAACTATCAACTTCACCCTTAGTGCCCATGACAAACATATTTGGAGTACTAATTTTGTGTGCATATGTTCATACAAATCTTTTTACAATGTTTCAAAAATTTGGTTTTAATTAATAATTATGTATAACAAAATGTTCACCTTTATATTTTAAAATAGTTTTCATTATTGAAAAACATATTGCAAGCAGTAGAGGTAGTAAGGTAATACTCAACTAGTGGGTAATTATGGTCGTATCACTTTAGAACATTTTTCAAATATCATGACAATATTGGTAACGTCATTGACACAATATAATCTAACAAAAGTATTTGTAATGCCACTACAACATATTATAAACCATCATAATTGACATCAATCTAAAATGATGAACTAACTGCACCATTATCAGTAATTGTAAAATCCATCAAAGTATTTGTAATGCCACTACAACATATTATAAACCATCATAATTGACATCAATCTAAAATGATGAACTAACTGCACCATTATCAATAATTGTAAAATCCATCAAAGTATTTGTAATGCCACTACAACATATTATAAACCATCATAATTGACATCAATCTAAAATGATGAACTAACTGCACCATTATCAATAATTGTAAAATCCATCAAAGTATTAATAATTCCATTCCCACTTATAATAAGCAAACATAAATTGTATAAATGTGCCATAATAAATTAACATTATGAACCAACATCATTAAGTGAAAATTCCAACAACATTTTTTTATTACTAATTATGTGTTGAGATGACAATAATGTCATAACTACCAAAATCTTCTAGATAGAATGTAGATATTGGTTGGGCTACGAGAGATTAGCTATCACATGCCTTGCAAGTTTAATAAACAAAGAAATGATGCAAGATTGGAATAATGCATATAAAGGCAATAGTTAAATATCCCATGATTTGAACTTACAATAGATGAACATATTTATAGTGCAAGTGAGAGCAATCACCTCCTAAAATCATGACATACAATCTCCATTCAATTGTAAGTATAAAAAGAAACACACCTAAGCAAGCTTATCTCCCTAGAAGAAGAATATTCTACACTAACCCCCTCCCTTGCTCCCTCTCTCCCCCAACCTTAAGTATAGCTTGGCTGGGTACAAAGAGATTTATCGACAACTAGGCTTGATGAGGTACTCAAGTACAATGCAATCTCTCATAAAAATGGAGAAAGGAAGAAAATCTTGTGGGAGAAAAACTTCCCTCCAAAAAAGAGAAAATGAAGGTGCAAAAGTGTACTAGACACAACACAAGAAAACAACCAAAGAAGATATTCCTAAAATCCGTACAAGATAGGGCCCATGTGTGCCTCCACAAAAAAGAGAAAGAAAGTCAACACAAAATGTTGCATGATGAATGCTATAGTAGTTTCCTTTGAAACAAAAGACGCCTCTTCCTTTTGGAAGATAGAAACCTCGAGTTGTCAAATTATTGAATTTCCACTCAAGTGGAATGTATGAAGGGATTATAATGCATAGTTCTAGAAAATGCTCATGTTTCTCAAAGTTGATTCTAAACTGTAATTGTACCATACAAGATTCGAGAACAATGACCAGTGAAGTGAGATTTGTTCCAATGGGAAATAGGATGTATCAAGATAGTAGCATGAAGTGGCAGAGAGAGAACAAGAGGATCCAAATCAAGAGATGATGCAACTCATGTAGATACCAGTTGGGCTATGAGAGACTAATTATCACATGTTTTGCAAGTTTAACAAACAAAGAAATGATGCAACACAAGAATAATGCACATGAAGGTAATGGTTAAATATCGCATGATTTGAACTTACAATAGATGAACATATTTATAGTGCAAGTGGGAGCAATAGCCTCCTAAAATCGTGGCATGCAATCTCCAAGCAACTATAAGCATAAAAGGAAACACACCTAAGCAAGCTTATCTCCCTAGAAGATCATCTAGAAGACATAATATTCTACACTAAAAAAAGGGTATTAGGTTCCTACCAAGGTAACTTAAAATTCTTACCACAATTTTTTTTAGAGACCTAAAGAAAAGGATACATGCAAAAAAATACATATATGAGCAAATGCCAATCAAGAATTTTCAATCAAGTCCTAGGTGTTTGCATGAATCGAACCTAGATCCATTCATGCTATTGCACATATGACATCACTCTCACTATGTGACTATTGGCTTTTAAATTATTCCCTTAATAGAATTTATTGTTACACCCTTTTCTTCTCAGTTCGTTATTTTACATTGTTTGTATGATCATGTCATTGAAATTAATAGTTTTAAACCTACAAAACACTATCTTATAAATTCAACACACTATTTTTTATAACAAAATAATATCTTATATTCTCTTAGGTAAGCAAATACTATAACTTGTTACAATTACTAAGTGAATTTTGGCTTTTAAAAATTTCACTATAGAATTTACCATTACACACCTTTATTCTCAGTATCTTATTTTACATTTCTTTTATTTTAATTGGTATTATCTTGCAAAACATTGAAATAAGGTTGTCTTGCAATTGGTTTACACACAATTTTATTGGTACATAATGGTTAATGACATTTGACACAATTGGTTAATAATTATAAGCCATTTATAATTATCTTGATAAATAAATTCTATAAGCTCTTAAGCTTCTAATACTTATTTGAGCCATATACATGTTGATTTCTCAAGTCCTAGACAATACCATTTGCAATACAATTTTGTAGAATAATTAGATTGGAAAATAGTGTATATAGAAATCTGAAAGATCTTATAATAATTTATGTTTTTAATTCTAATAGTGAAATTTGCATATTTATACCATTTTCTATTTAATTTTGTTTTTGTTATTTAGAAGAGTGTCTTAATACTTAATATTGACAAATGACATAGTTTTGTGTGATGTTAGGTCTTTTGCTCCATGCCACCTATTCATCCATTATACACATCCCTATATACTCATCATCTCTCATCCATGTATTCATGCATTTTGATATATTCACCATATCCATACATGCATGGTACTTATGAGTGCACATATTTCTATGCACTTGTTATCACCTTGATCGATCCCTTTTTAGGTTTTGGGTCAAGCCTATGGTCATGGGGTTGTCCTTAGATTGTCATATTTGATCCTTTCAATTTCAAAATTTATACAACTCTTGCAAATTATTTTTCTCTCAAGGGCCAACTAAAACATAGATTTGTGCTATTTATTGTTATTTCCTTGTGCATTTCAATGTTCAATGCATTCATTTAATCATCCAAACTTATTTGCATATGATTCACTGCACATTTTGTTGCAATGTATAACCTTTCTACTACACATTTTGTTTCTTGACTTATATGTTCCAATAGACATCACTCCATAAGGCATGAAAAGTTCCTAAAGTGCTTCATAATTATGCTTTATGTAAATTTGATGTTCAACTGAACATGATTTCCTTGTCAAAAAATGTCTTATTGCTTTCAACTTCCTTGCAAAACATTTTAAATATTAAAGAAATTGGGAAAAAAATTGTTTTTAAAAATTTGACATACATTTGAATTATGTGTTGAATTTCACTTCAAATAAATCTCCACAAAGATTTTTTGTGTAACTTTTACGAATTAGTG
This sequence comes from Sequoia sempervirens, assembly GCA_007258455.2. Taxonomy (NCBI): domain Eukaryota; kingdom Viridiplantae; phylum Streptophyta; class Pinopsida; order Cupressales; family Cupressaceae; genus Sequoia; species Sequoia sempervirens. Next base: position 2,799 of record VDFB02393067.1, on the reverse strand, counting down.
TTCACATGGGTGTTTGAGTTAACTTTATAATATATGTTATAAAATAAAGTTATGTAAGTTAATATTAAGTTGTTGAGAAACAACTTAATACTATATTATAATGAATGTGTGATTGTGTGTGAGAATAATAAGGTAAGTGAGTTGTTAATACAACTCACATAGAGATTTAGGAGTGAAAATAGGAGAGAGAGAATAAAGATAGTTGAACAACCCACCTAGATTTAGTGTAAGAAATAAGTGGAGTTGTTATAGGAGTTAGATATCTCATCTTATATATTTGTAACATCTTGAACATTCAATGTGAATAGTGAGAGAAGCATAATATTATGTGTGTAAATTTTTTATTTTAGCTTTTATAATTTATGCCTAAATTTTCTTATATGGTATTAGAATGTTTATGGATTTTGGTGTTATGATTTGATGTTCTCTTTTGCAGTTGTAGAGGAAAATCCATGGAAGATGAGTTGTGTTGAAACTAAAATGGCATTATAAAAACTAGTCTAAATAAGTCTTAGTGAAACTGTGACAACTTTGTCATTTCTCAACGAATTCAAAAATTTAAAATATTCTGGAAAGATGGTGAAGAGGCAAACAAAACCTAGAAATCGTTTGAAGATGTTCTTAGTATTTAGCGAGCAATTGAGCAGAAGATTAATGTGATATTTGTTGAGTGTGAGAAATGGAGTTTTACTATCGTGTTTCAATGTTAGGCATCTACAATTGCAAGGTATCATTCATTCTTTAGAATTTTAGGTTCAATACTATCGAAAAGGATTTAAAATCTCAATCTTGATATGGAGTTATATAATTTAATATTAAGTTGTTAAGAAAATCCTTAATATTATATTATTGTAGGCTTAATAATGTCAATGTGTTATAATCAAGGTGCATTATCGATGGAATTTGAAACCTTTGATTGAATTGTAAGAAGAGGGCACAAGATCTACTGGATGATAAACTAGATCAAAATGCTTACTTGGCTAAAGAAATCAATTGGGAAGAATATGCAAAAGATGAACTATCTTATCCTAGATGAAAAGTATTTGTTTTAGGTAAATTAAAATTGGAGGATGGAGGCCACTAGCAATGAGGTTGTCTTTTGTATTAGTAGCATTTTCTTTCATTTCTATTTTTGTGTGAGTTATTTCCTCATGTAACCTCCTCGTATAAAATATTGTATTAAACAAAAGCACTAGTGTAATGTAGTTCATGGATCTTGAAATGGTTAGTGGTAATCCAAAAAACCATATGAGGAGAACAAATGAGTGTGTTGTTGTTCATGTCCAGGTTTGTGGTAAACTTGTGTGAAAACCATGAAAGGATGATGAGAGGTGTCTTTCGTTTGAATCAAGATCATGAGCCATAGGAGTTGGGCTTACTGTAGTTGAAAGTGTTAAATTTTGAAAAGAAGAAAATATGAATATCATTGATATTGGATACAGTTGTATAAGAGAGTAGATGACTACAAAGATCCTTTGACTGCCAGACTTCTTCGAAGTATGGTCAATCGATGATAAGTTCACTAGAAGTGAAAGCAAGATAAGTTCTCGTATGTAGGTGATCATGTGTAGAAAGATCTAGAGAGCAATACACAAACCTAAAAGTATGCATAGGCATATGATTATGTTTCTAGTTCGTGTGATACTTTCTCCCCATGTTCACATGAAGGGGGGTTTTAGGAATTAGTGTTCACATGGGTGTTTGAGTTAACTTTATTAATATGTGTTATATAATAAAGTTATGTAAGTTAATATTAAGTTATTGAGAAAAAAATTAATATTATATTATAATGAATGTGTAATTGTGTTTGAGAATAATAATGTGAGTTGTTAATACAACTCACGTAGAGATTTAGGAGTGAAAATAGGAGGGAGGGAATAAAGATGGTTGAACAACCCACCTAGATATAATATGAGAAATAAGTGGAGTTGTTATAGTCCATTTAGATATCTCATCTTATATATTTGTAATGTCTTTTTCAACATGAATAGTGAGAGAAGCATAATATTATGTGTGTAATTTTTTATTTTAGCTTTTATAATTTATGTCTAAATTTCCTTATAGTAACTTCCATATAGAACTACCATAAATTGAACTGAAGATTGGAAGTGAAATTTTGAGTTCACACATCTAGTTGCACTTGAAGGTCAATTCCCCACAAAAAGGCAATAAATAAGAGTCTTTTGGAGCCTGTGGAGTTTACATGCAAAATTGTGTGTTGTATATGGAATTTTAGATTACCTTACCTTTACTTGCACATCCAATGAAAATTTCCACAAGATTTAACCCTTTGGAAACATTAATTGCTCACATATTACAAACTATTATTGGAAGTTGGTCATTGTAGAAATTTCACACTCATGTGCATGTATAGTTTTTATGTGGAACTTCATTAGGATAATGTAGACATGCAAAATTTACATTATGCATTCGATCGGATTCAGTCAAATTAGATGTCGCATTAGGACCATTCATCAATTAATCAAGTGCATTTTCATTCATTCATTAAATAATCTCAAGGTCATTTATCAAATAAACATTGTCATTCAACCTTCATCTTGCATCATCCATTTAATTAAATAAATCAGGACTTCATTTAAATCCAGTTCTAAATCCTTATTCCATCGTTTTGATTTAAATATCAGCATTAATCAGCATACTCATCATCTAATCCTAATCTAATGCTAATCCCATCCCACTTGCATTATCTAGATCTAGCCACTTGCACAATAAATCAATTTTATTGATTTATTAAAACCTCATTTTCTCTCAACATGACAAGTCAAACATGGCATTTTA